>CAKOAT010070377.1:92282-119926 GCA_932364175.1 Eruca vesicaria subsp. sativa | reverse complement strand
GAAATCTAAAATCCGTCTAAGTGCTAAAGACTGATCCAAACTGTCTGGGAAATAATCTCGAGGAATATACAGCATCTCTCGTCGCAATCATGCGGTTAGAAAATCTCTGCGAAACTTCAGAGAGAAACTCGATTATTTGCTGAAGTCATAAAGATCTTCTCAAACTTGATAATACAAGTATAGGAGTCGAAATCTTTAGGCATCAAAGCATTGATCTCATTTTCCGTCGAATCAAGTGAGTCACGGAATAATATCAAGAAAATTTGTGGCAAAAGAAAAATCGAGAACACAAAGCAGCAATAGAGAACACGTCCTCCCTTCTCGCAGACTGATCCTATTGCTGATCATGTGATTCATTCCGCCCGAGAAACCCGGTAAAACATTTTGCGACTAGATCTCGATGAAATAACTTTTGGTAAAACTCCACGAGTGACTCCGAAAAAACTATCACCAAAGAATCAAAAACTAAGCGGAAAGGTTTCTCGAAAAATCTGCGGAAACATTGTTAACCCAATGCGTCGCGTCGATTTACTAAATTCATCGCTCGTTGCTTACGCGAGAAATCCTTCGTATAGTCAGGATCATGTCATAACGAAGTAACTCTCGAAAGTAAACGTAACAGGTTTTGCGAAAAGTACTTTCCTTATAGCAAAAACCAAGCTATACAATCCGGCACTGGGTGGCCAATCTAAACTTTGCCTTCTCGCGACACGATCTGAAAGATCTCACTCTTTAGCCCATCGGTTCACGAGCATCCGCTCTCATTCCTCCCGTTTACATCCGAGAATGAGACCGCCCCGCAAACGACTCCGCACGGGCTCTACGTCGAGCTTCTTAGGATCTGTCTACCTCGAGTAAAAAAGAAACAACTTCCATACAAAGGAAAGTTTATACGAAACTTTCATCGTATAAATCAAACCTACAACGGAAAAATGTTTTCTATAAACACGGGCATACTTGGCATATCAAGCTTGACAAACGCTACTCGGCTATTGTCCGATCGCGCTTCACTTCAATGCCAGGTTTACAAACCGACTCGACCTTTTCGATAGCACGAAAGTGTCGTGGTCTAATCCTCTACCAAATACGACTTTGGTTGTGCGGCTGAACACAACCTTCACGCCCAGCCAACACGTTCAACGGATAATGCAAACTTGTCGAAAATCGGCTAAGTTCTGTATTCTCGCGATTCACTCTACTCCCAAAGCTAGTTGCCTACAAAATCCGACGTATAAGAAAACACTCGTACCAGAGCTCCTAAAGCCGTACGAATCTCGGAAGGTCAACACTTCACAAAGCACCGTAACGAAAAACCCTTCGTTTCGGGGAAACAACTTACGCGACCTCCCGATCCTAATTGTTCTAGCACAAATCGTAAAACTACCTAACATCCAAGCATGAATGTTAGTTTTAATTGCGAATATACGCAAACGAACCAAAGTGTTCCTGCAAAGCAGGGTTAAGACAAAACTCTCGCAACACCGCGCAACATCTTCGAGCCCGCAAACATTCCGAACACGAAACGCGGCATATAAAATAAAAACCAACTTTCCGCACTGCGAGATGTCGCAGACGCCCGAAGATTAGTTTTTCAACACAAATACCTTCCTCGATAAAGTCATTTTCTTGGAAGACCTAACAGTCTGTTCGCGACTATAAAATACGCAAAACTTCTTAACGTACGTATCCTTCGCGAAGGCCAAAACAACGTAAACACTTAGCGCCTAAAATTTTTGTTGCTGATCACAACAAACTCGCAACAGTCCTAAACAAACTTAAGTTATCTTGCAGAGATAGCTCTCGAACACCCGACACAAGGGTAATAGCGCTATAAAAGAAATCCAAACTTTTGGTCAGCACTTCCGGGCAACTTAGAAATTGTTCCTGGTGAGATGCTCGGTTCCAACCAGACGAATCGTATAAGCCGAGAACCTATCGCGGATTCTAAATTGGTATGGAATCAGGTTAAAATCGCAACATGCAAAACGAAAGCCGACTAGTCATCGCATAGCCTCAATCCGAAAGTAAACCTAGGTCTTGCCCTAAACCCAACACACTGGTCGCTAAAGTCTCAAGGCATGAATCGAGATCCTAAAAGGCATGTCTCTTCGTCTATATCTAAACGCTCACTCGATTTACTAAACATCCTAAAACGGGCAAACAAAAGAGGCGATACACTAAGGGAAAAAGGAATGCGAGACGACAACTCGCGGACCTCCCTCAATATCAACTCATAATCTTCCCGCAACATTCATACGAATAAAAACACGCTCTTAAAAACGCAAACTGATTTTTAATAAAGCCGCAAAAGCGGCAGGGACTCGGAGCCGCACACGGTCAGTCCGAAAACTATAACGGCCACACTCGACCAGACCAAACGGCCTAGGAGGCTAGTCTCAAGGCCGGCAAAGGTCCAGATGCCTTCGACATCAATATGCTCGATAACTCCTACACGACACATAACTAGACTATAAAGGTCTCACTGCGAAACAGGTCATACGAACCTTAACTCCGAAACAAACTACGAAAGGCTTGATCCCCTCAAAAGGGTACGTAGGCAGCCTTCACAAGGCGCAGCCCTAATCTTAAACGCTTTCCGCTCCCTGGCGAGTGGAAAGATCACTTTCAACGGACCTTTCCGACCATTAATTCCTCATAACTTAACTAAAACTGGTTAACCACTCGCAAGAACCTTACGCTAAAGTCTCAAGATTCTTACGAGCTGGGGGGCTAACTGTTGGGGTCAAAATCGGTACGACGGAATCAACGGCCGAAACTCCCCGCAGAAATATAAACAGAATCATTTTATAAAACTCGAGGACCGTTTTATAAAACTCGAGAATCGTTTTATAAAACCCGAGGATCGTTTTATAAAACTCGAGAATCGTTTTATAAAACTCGAGGATCATTTTATAAAACTCGAGAAACCGTGTTATAAAACTCGAAGAATCGTTTTATAAAACTTGAGAATCGTTTAATTGTTGGGGTCAAAATCAGTACGACGGAATTAATAGCCAAAACTCCCCGCGAAAATACAAAAGGAATAGTTTTATAAAACCCGAGGAATCGTTTTATAAAACTCAAAAAGTCGTTTTATAAAACTCGAAAAGCCGTTTTATAAAACTCGAAGATCGTTTTATAAAACTCGAAGATCGTTTTATAAAACTCGAGAATCGTTTTATAAAACCCGAGAATCGTTTTATAAAACTCGAGAATCGTTTTATAAAACTCGAAGATCGTTTTATAAAACTCGAGAGTCGTTTTATAAAACTCGAAAAGCCATTTTATAAAACTCGAGAATTGTTTTATAAAACTCGAAGATCGTTTTATAAAACTCGAGAAATCGTTTTATAAAACTCGAGAATCGTTTTATAAAACTCGAGAAATCGTTTTATAAAACTCGAGAGATCGTTTTATAAAACTCGAGAATCGTTTTATAAAACTCGAGAAATCATTTTATAAAACTTGAAGATCGTTTTATAAAACCCGAAGATCGTTTTATAAAACTCGAAGATCGTTTAATAAAACTCAAGAAGCCGTTTTATAAAATTCGAAAAGCCGTTTTATAAAACTCGAAGATCGTTTTATGAAACTCGAAGATCGTTTTATAAAACTCTAAGTTCGTTATATAAAACTCGAGAATCGTTTTACGAAACCGCAAAAAACCGAAACAGCCGTAAAACGCGAACTAGTCACGACTAGTTCGCCCACGGGCGAACTAAGCCGAGTCGGCTTAGTTCGCTCACGGGCGAATTAAGCCGAGTCGGCTTAGTTCGCCAATGGGCAAACTAGGAGACACTCGACTAGTTCGCCCATTGGCGATCTTAGCCGGCCCAGCTTAGTTTGCCAATGGGCGAACTAGGAGATGCTCAACTAGTTCGCCCATCGGCAAACTAAGCCGACCCGGTTTAGTTCGCCGATGGGCGAACTAGGATCACTCGACTAGTTGTAACCATTCTTACGCGAATTCGGAATAAGAATCCTTCTTGCTCTCAGTCTCGTTTTTCTTTTTATATCTTTCAGTTTATTCATATTAATCGCGTTCTTGGTTACTTGTCGTTGGCTTTCGTAGAGATCCGGTTCCTCTGGAAAATTAGGGGTTTCCTAACTTTCCTTATTTTACGGAAATCGACAAGTGTGAATCTCGGTTCCCACAGCTATCATCTCTCAGCGCAGTGGAAGCTAGGCATGGGAGAAGTACCTTACGAGTTTCTGTCCCCGAGTTGCTCTTGTAGCAATAGATGTATTTCCCATCAAGGATCCCTTCCAAGAAACCAGTCCGGTCCAAATGTATCTCATCCATCACAATCTCCTTCCCAACCAATGGAACATGCATTGCTTCAAGTAATGGTGTGATGAAGCCTAAGATGAATAACTTTGGTCTCTTGTCCCCGGTTGTCCATGCCCACTTCTTATAGTAGAATAGTCGCTGAACAAAGATTCCAACTGTACCCGGTAGAACTTCCATGCGCCCTTGTCTATACTTATGGGTGACTGATTTAATCCCAACTAAAAGGAACTGTAACTCATCCTTCACAGTCCTGGACACTTCCTTCCTTCCATACAAGGTACTTGCCAACAGCTTATGAACATAGCGAAGAGCACGATGGAGGATGTCAGCTGACTTAATCTTGGTGATATTATACTCACCAACTCCAATTTCCCCCCCCCCCCCCCAAAACTTCTTAAGTTCACCCAGAAACTTCTCGAACTGATATCTCCTTCTGTCTTGAAGTCCCATCACACGTGCAATCTCAGCGAATCCCATCTTGTAAGATTTCCTATCCACCTTAAAAGTAATGAAGCCATGGCCCTCCTTGTCATGTGGCTCAAAAGAGATGTGAAAGGTGGCTTCAAGGGTTGCTAGGAACTGACAAGCTGGCTCTGGGTAGCCTCTTTGGCATGTAGACATCATTTTCCACAGCCCCATGTTTCTAAGAAGAAGCTTCACATCTGGAAAAATCCCCATCTTATCAAGCATTTCCTCATCAACAAAGAGAGAAGGCGCATGCTCCATCGCCTCAAGCATCTTATTTATTGCTGTGGCTGAAGGAGCCTTTGTAGTGGTTGCCTTCTTAGTCGTTCTCTTCCGCTTCTTGGCTTGAACCTGGTCCTCACTTCCATTAGAGCTATGATCAGCCTCCTCAGTTTCAGTAACCACATTCTTTCCCTTATCTTCTTTCTTCTTCTTTTGATCCGAAGCACGCTTTGCTCTTGAGGTACCTACACTTTCCTCGTTCAAAGAATCCTTCTTTGGTATACTGGACTTCTTTGGTAGATCACCTTTTGTTTTCTCCATTGCCTACAATAGAAATCTCAAGGTTGTGTGAGAATAATTTCAAATAAGCCCAAAATTATGATGAAGTTTAATAAGGATGCAAGACAAGCTTTTATGTTCTATTCAGCACCTCAAGCTATGAAGAAACAATTCTAAACAAGGTTATCACAATTATTTACACTAATGACAAATTGTAAAATTGCCTAGAGTGAATTTTGCAAAATAAGAACAAATTGTCAAATAAAGCTTGCTCAAGATGAATAGTCTCAATCAATTCATCATTTTCACACCTTATAACACTTAATCAAGCTATCAATTCAAGTTTCCCCAATTTTCAAAAATTTCAAGTTCTCAAGAACCCTAATTTTTGAAGAATTTTAATTCAAGGCTTTCAAGAGTTAAATTGACATGGGTTTCAACAAATAAACACCCTAGGATGAGTCTATTACCATTGGAAACCTAAGTTGAGCAAGAAATTTGAGCTTCAAGAAGTTTCAAATTTCACATGAAAATCTTAAACTTTAAGCAATACCTTGGAGCTCAGAAACGTACCTTTCCAATTCTTTAATGAAGATGGACTGGAGCGCATTGCGGGTCTTGTGGGACATCCTAGATTCCTCCATCCGATGACCAAAAATAAATAAAAAAACTGGAGGTTGCAAAGGTATGGACATTCATAGACCCTCAGAAACCTCTACATGAAGCAGTAAACGTCTAGTTTGAATCTGGTGACATCAGTAGAGTGTTGGTCTCTAGCCCATGGATGCCACCGGTTTGTGAGCTTTGTAAGGAGGTCGGTCTCACGGATAAGCGATGCTCGTCAATTCAGAGAGCTCCCATGCTCTGTTCTCAGTGCAAATCCAAAGGCCATGTGGTTGATAACTGCCATCTCAAGCATAGTCTGGAACCTAAGGAGAAGAAAACCAGGAGAAGTAAATCCAAGGACAAGCAGCAATGGAAAGTGATACAGCCGAGCGGAGGGTCACCAAACAACTACTCTGCTCCGTAACTAACAGAGCAGACGCACACTGAGACAGCACACCACTCTAAGTTGGGCACCGAAAAGGATAAAGTGATTGGGGAGACTAGTGGTACTCCCTCTTATCTCCAATCTCCACGTCCAAGAAGCGCCTCTGGTCTCTCAAAATCATCTCATTCAGACGTTCAACCAGATTCTTCTGACGTTGAAGACTCGGAGCTGGAAGAGGGGGAATTCAGTAAGTTTGAGTCGGATTTTTAACTGGTCAATAACAAGAAGAAGTTTTCAGGGTTGAGAGGTAACATGACCATGAGCCCCAAAAAATTTTATTCTTTATGTCGACAGACATTTTTTTTGCTGGAATGTACGTGGTCTAAATAAGTATAGTCACCGCAGCGGATTAAGAAAATGGTTTAGAAAAAATACACCTCTTTTTGGCGGCATTCTTAAGACTCACGTTAAGGAGCCCAAGATGAATAAGTTTGTTTCTCAACTGTTCCCGGGATGGTCTTCTGAAGACAACTATGGCTTCTCTCCTCTTGGGAAAATCTGGATGGTATGGCATCCCTCGCTTTTGGTCACCATTATCTCCAAGTCCCTTCAGATGATCTTCGCTGAAGTCACTTGGTGATAATATGACTTTTAAGGTTCCTAATCAAATGTTGTAATATTAAGGATGTCAAACCAGTTCTAAGTGATCATACACCAAAGGAATAGCAAGACCATGTTTAATCTAAGTGCTATCAATTGGTGAGATGATTTTAATGTAAGAAACTACTAAATAAGCAATAAAGATCAAAGCTTTCTTTCTAAATGAGATGAGAGAACTCATGGGATAAAGGAATTGATCTTGGGTGATCAAGGTTCAATCTAAAGGTGGAAGCTTTTCAATCTATCTATCAACCTTAGGCCTAGACACAATCCTAAACAAACTGTATCTCTAGATGAATGTTTATTTGCAAAGATAACTCAAGCATCTAATCTCTTAGGTTGAATGTTATCTAAACAATCATTAAAATCAAGTCTACTAGCCATCCTAACACCTTTAACAACAAATCTCTTTGGTAAAGAATGTTAAAAGCATTGAAGATTTGGTTCAGGTATTTCATCATACACCTTTAGGGCATGAAATACCTAAAGCTCAATTCTAGAGAGGTCAACTCTAAAATATCATTAAATTCACTCTACAAGCAAGGAACAAGATGTATCTATGCTTAAACACCTTAGATCTAGCTTAATCACCCTTTGATCTCCCTAACCCATGAATCCTAAGATGACTACTCACTAATCACCATGATTACACTTAAACCTATGAAGGATTTAAGGTTAATCATGATTAGAAAGCAATGATACACTTAAGAAATCCCAAGAACACAAGATAAAAGATGAAACTTAGATTAAAGGAATAAGCCTTTACCAAAATGTCAAGTGTTTAGGAGAGAAATTAAGATAATCCTAAAGATTAGGTCTAGATTGTATTTATAGTAGCTAAAAACTTAAATCGGGTCAACCCGACAAACCCGGGTTTGACCCAAACAACTAATGGGAAAGTTGACCTCGATGCTCACCGCAGACTGGCTCGGCCCGCAGAAAGTGGCTGCGTGCTGTGGTCGAGAAAACGGCTTCCTCGGGCTCAAAAACGCGGCATTGTACTGGACGCGTGTGAAGGCCGCGGTGCTTGTCCCACAATAAGGCGCAGACTGGCTCTGGCCGCGTAAATGGCCGCGTGTGGAGGTCGAGGATAGGCGTCTCGGGACAAAATAAGCGGCTTGGTGCTCACCTGCGTGTGGAGGCCATGGTACACGGCTAGTGGAAGGGGGGGGGGGGGCTGCTCGTACCCGCGTGTGGAGGCCGCGGGTGATGGTCGAGGAGATGGTGTTCTTGGGCACGAAAACACGGCCCAGGGTTGGTCCGCGTGGGCTCGCCCGCGGTCGGCCTCCTTGGTGTGCTCCATTCCTTTGACCAAACTCTTTAATCTTCAACGTGAACTTCTCCATACCTGTAATACCAAACATTCATATGCTATGCATCTAAAGGGACTCTAAATGCAATCTAAGTGATTGAAATGAGCACAAAAAGAAAGATTAAAACTATGAAATATGCAAGATATCACTTGGCCCTCCCTGCCTCAGTCTAAGGTTTATATCTCTATTATCTACGCTTCAAATGATCCTGCATTGCGTTCTAATCTCTCGGCTGAGATCATTGACACTGAAGCTACCTACGAACTGGATGGTAAGGCATGGTTGCTTATGGGAGATCTTAACCAAATTCGTGATCCTTCTGAGCATTCTCTTCCACCGTCTCTGAACATGGATAATAGAATAAGGGAACTGAATCGATGCCTTCTGGAGACTAGTTTGGAGGATCTCAACTTCAGGGGAACCACCTTCACTTGGTGGAACAAGCGTAAATCTGCTCCACTAGCAAAGAAGCTTGACAGATATATGGTTAATGATGAGTGGTATAATGTTTTCCCCTCGTCAGTGGCATTCTTTGGGAGGCCAGACTTCTCTGACCATGCCGTTATCATCATTTTGGAACCTGACAGGATAAGATCTCGAAAACCATTTCAATTCTATAATTATCTTCTTAAAAATCCTGAGTTCCTAGATACGGTTTATGCTAGCTGGTTTACTTTCAACGTTACAGGTTCGGCCATGTACAAAGTATCCAGAAAGCTCAAGCTGCTAAAGAATGTCATAAGAGAATTTAGCAAGCAGAATTACTCAGAGATTGAGAAGAAAACTGCCCTAGCTCGTTAAAAATTGCTCCGAACTCAAGCTGTGATGCTAAATAACCCTTCCACTAGCAACGCCACATCTGAGCTTAAAGCTTTGGAAGAATGGGAGGAACTATCGACTGCTGAGGCTTCATTCTATTACCAGAGATCCAGAATAAATTGGCTTTCCTTTGGTGATGGCAACACCACTCTCTTCCATCGCTATGCCGCTTCTCGCCAGGCTGTAAACCACATCCACTTCCTCACCTCTGAATCGGGAGAGAGAGTTAAAACTCAAGCTGGCACTAAAAAACTATGTGTTGACTATTTCTCTGACTTGCTGGGTAGTACTGTGTCTCCTCCAATGTTTGTTCAGAGTGACTTGGATATACTATTCAACTTCAAATGCTCACCGTATCAGGTCTTGGGTTTTGACAAGGCTTTCAATGCTACTGATGTCAAGGATGCTTTCTTCTCCTTGCCAAAAAAATAAAACTGAAGGACCTGATGGATACTCATATGAGTTCTTCACTGCTACTTGGCCAATCATTGGGCTAGAGATTACTGAAGCGATTCTGGAATTCTTTCACTCAGGAAAACTACTCAAGCAATGGAATTCAGCAAATTTGGTTTTCATACCGAAGAAGGCTAATTCATCTCTCACGACGGACTTCAGACCAATCTCATGCTTAAACACGGTCTACAAAGCTCCTGGCTTCACGTTTAAAGGAAATCCTACCCCTAATGATCTTGAAATCCTAATCGGCATTCCTTCCTGGTAGATTGTTAGCTGAAAATGTCCTGCTTGCAACATACCTAGTGAATGGCTATAACTCGAAAACGCTAACACCCCTAGAGATATGTTAAAAGTCGACCCGAGGAAAGATTTTGACTGCCTTTGTTCGGACTTCATCTTAGCTTTGCTTAAGGCTCTAGATATCCCCGACAGATACATCAGTCTCATAAAAGAATGCCTGTCAACGGCCTCATTCTCTGTATCAGTGAATGGAGTCTCTGGTGTGTTCTTTCAAAGTACCAAAGGGATTTGTCAGGGAGATCCTTTATCGCCGTATTTGTTCGTCTTGGCCATGGAATGCCTTTCTAGGTTGCTCAATTCCAGATATGAAGCTGGGGACATTCGCTACCACCCGAGAACGGAGGAGCTGAAGATCTCTCATCTTATGTTCGTAGACGATGTTATGGTCTTTTTTACGGATCAAGTAACAGGCTGCACGGTATCTCGGAATGTCTTGATGATTTTGCTTCTTTGTCCGGTCTCCACATGAACACCACCAAAACTGAGTTGTTTACCTCGGGTTTGGACCAAATTGAAACCACTGCCATCACTAACTATGGTTTCACTTCTGGTCAGTTCCCAATCAGGTATCTAGGCCTTCCGCTCATGAGCAGGAAGCTAAAAATCTCAGAGTACTCCCCATTGATGACAAAGCTCAACAGTAGGTTTCAGTCATGGTCAGCAAAGCTCTTGTCACTCAGAGGTAGACTACAGCTTCTCAAGACGGTCATCTTCAGAACTGTCAACTTCTGGATGTCTGCATTCATACTGCCCAAAGGTTGCATCAAACAAATCGAATCTCTCTGCTCGAGGTTCTTGTGGTCTGGTAGTACTGAAAAGAGATCCATAACGAAGATAGTTTGGAATAAAGACTGCTTACCAAAGGAGGAAGGAGGTCTTGGACTTCGAAGCTTCATAATTTGGAACCAAGCGCTTTGCCTTAAATTTATTTGGATTCTTTTGTCCAAGTCCCCTTCCCTTTGGGCTGATTGGCATTGGAGCACTCATCTTCGTGAGCATTCTTTCTAGACCATCACTGCATTTGCCTCAGACTCCTGGACCTAGAGGAAACTTCTCGACCTACGCCCATTAGCTCTGCAGTTTGTCAGAACCAGACTGGATAATGGAATGAACACAAGCTTCTGGTACGACGTGTGGACTCCTATGGGTCAGCTTATAACACATATTGGTCCCTCCGGACCTCGTGCACTGCGTATCAGAAAGGATGCTGTTGTGGCAGAAAAAATTAGAGGCTCATCTTGGTCTCTGCCGCACCCTCGTTCGCAAAAGGAAGTAGAGCTCCATGCATACCTTACAACTCTTTCACCCCCACTTGATCTTGATGTTTTAGATGAATATGAATGGGTTGCTGGTGATAATTCTCTATGTGTTTTCAGGTCCTCATCAACCTGGGAAGTGCTCAGACCCAAGGAGCAAGTTCGAGATTAGTTTGATGTGGTATGTTCAAAGGTGCAATACAAAAGCTAAGCTTCACGATGTGGATAGCAAACTATGATAGATTGCCCACAAGAGATAGATTTGCAGCTTGGGGAATGGCCATCTCACCTTCCTGCCCCTTCTGTTCTGTGCATGATGAAACTAGAGATTTCCTCTTATCATGCGTTTACAGTCAAGATGTATGGAGGGAAGTTTTCTGCGATGCCAGTATCCTAAAGCAGTGATCACCTCATGGTCTGAACTGCTATCTTGGATCAGAAATGCTCCGTCCTCCATGCACACCCTCCTCAAGAAATTAGCAATTTAAACAGTGATTTATCATCTCTGGAAGCAGCGGAACAACAGAGTCCATAACCAGACTTCAATACCAGCAGCAACGGTGTTCAGAGAGATTGATAAAGAGATGAAGAACATTATTTCTTCAAGAAGATTTCGGAAAAAATTCTCTTCTCTGATGACCATGTAGATCAGATAGGAAGTTAGTGTTTAGTAAACTGTATGGTCTATCTTGTTTTTTGCTTCTTTTTGCCAAGATGACTCAAACATTAAGATATTACCTTGTAAAATTTTGTTTTCATTATATGATATTTACAGTTTAGAAAAAAAAAATCATGGTTTAACTGATTAATCTCAAGAGGGGTACTGAATAAAATAAAGGGAATTATGCTAATATAGAACAAGAAAAACATGCCTCATGTCCCCTTAGTATAAACCTGCACTAATATGTCCGAATGGTATAAATCTTTCGATAATCCCAAAACTAACCTTAGATTAATTTAATTAAACATAACTTATATTAATGAAAATAAATAAATCAATTAAAAATAAAAATAAGAAAAAAGAATTAAAAACAAGGGAAAGGGAACAAAAACCCTTTATGTTCCCGTAACCCTAATTTGACGATTTCTCCTTTTGCCTCTCTCTCTCTCTCTCTCGACAAGAACACAAGGAGATGGGAAGGAGATTGTCTCAAGGAAGTGTTCATGGGGTGGTTTGAACAGTGTTGTGAGAAGGAAACAATTTGATTCTCCTCATATTAAAAACACGATGGAGATCATCATCATCAGCTTGCCAAGAAACTAACAGCCGTTGACTTTGTTGCTATTGGTATGAGACAGAGATCCAAACGTTTGATTGTGATTTTGTATATTAAATTGATCATTTACTTCCTTTGTTGACTTTTTGAAGGAGTTGGAACAATAATTGGAGCAGGAGTGTATATTCTTGTGGGGATAGTAGCTAGACAACACACATGACGTGCTCTTGTTGTATCCTTCTTCATCGCTGGTGTAGCAGCTGCTCTCTCCGCTTGTTGCTATGTTGAGCTTGATTCTCGATGTCCATCTGCTGGGAGTGCTTATCATTATGCTTATATTTGTCTTGGTGAAGGGTATGGACTAGATAGGATTCTAATGTCAGAAAATTTAAACATACCTGAGATTCTAGATATTCTTATTGCATAGGATTGCTTGGCTGGTTGGTTGGTTGGGAACTAGTGTTGGATTATAAGATTGGTGGATTAGCCATTGCATGTGGATATCTCCAAATATGGTAATTCCCTTTGAGTTATATGTATACTCGAATTTGATTCTGACGAGTGTTCTTGTTCTAGGCATCTTTTTTTGGAGGGTCAGACAAACTTCATGTGTTCTTAGCTCGACAAACCATACCCGGACTTGGTATTGTGGTTGATCCTTGTGCAGCACTGCTGGTTATTATTGTTACAATACTACTATGTTTTGGGCTAAAGGAGGTACTTACATTTCAAATATTCATTTCAGGATTGTTAGATCGTTTTTACAGAGTATTGAGACCAGTTTATTTATTTTTTTTGTCTTGACAGAGCTCATTAGTACAAGCAATTGTAGCATCAGTGAATGTTTGCACATTGATGTTATCATAGTAGTTGGTGGATATTTAGCTTTCAAGACTGGCTGGGTTGGATATGATCTTCCTGATGGGTAAATTAATCTTTGATTTTCTTCTTCTATTGTGGCTAAGTTATGTGTCACATAATAATTTTTAAGGTCAATGCTTTACAAGTATTTTCCTTTTGGATTAAATGGGATTCTCGTTGGATCTGCTGTAGTGTTCTTCCCATAAATTGGATTTGATACTGTAACAAGCACAGCTGAGGAGGTATATACATTTGTTTTTTCTCCTCTAGTGACTCTCTTTTAAGAATCTGTATTGAAATAAATAGTTATAGAAGAGGATGTTTAGTCCTAGTATTGTGATCTCTTTATTTCATAATTCTGCCAATTTTCTCTGTTAAGCTCTTAAACTTTTGGATTGCCACAACAGGTTAAAAATCCTCAAAGGGATCTTCCGTTGGGGATTGAGATTGCATTACTGATATGCTGCATTTTATATATTCTTTTATCCGTAGTTATTGTTGGATTGGTCCCTTACTATACTTTGGATCCTGATACTCCTATCTCCTCTACATTTGGAGACAGTGTGATGCAATGGGCAGCGTAAGTATGATACATCTTTTTGAGACTGAAACAGCTCTATTTCATGAGAGTGAACATAATATAAATACTACTTTCATATATGTTTCAGGTACATCTTAACTACTGGGGCAATAACTGCTACTAGATAAGATCCGCGCCATGCGCGGAATGGAAATATTATTAAATTACAAAATTATAAGAAACCATTCATATAATATTAGAATTGATGTCATGCAATTTGGAATGGTGTAGTAACACGCAACATTTGTTTGTTTATACAGTAAAATCTCTATAAATTAATAATGTTGAAACTTTAAAATTTTATTAATTTATAGAGATATTAATTTACAAATTTTTTTTTATTTAGATTTTTTTTCTATTTTTCATTTTTATTTATAAAAAAATATATTTGATTTTAGTGTATGTACATTATTTAAATTTTAGAAATTTTACTTTTAAATTGTTTTATTATCTTATTTGGTGTATATTTTTTATGTTTCATAGAATTTTTATGTGGTTTCTGACTGTAAATATAAAACCAATAATATAATGCTAGATTGTACTTATATAAAATTATATATATATATTAATTTATGATTATAATGGGACTATATATTTACATGGCAGTTTTAAAGCTATTATTAGCTTATTATTTTATCAATTTGTGTCATATTTTACACCGGCCCAAATTGGGACCGGTGATATTTATTAATTTATAGAGATAATTAATTTATCGAGTATTAATTTATAGAAGTTCTACTCTATAATATAAGTGAAGTCTGGAAAACTGAGCCATAATTATAAAAGGAAATATTTATATTGTAATATTCTGTGATTGATAACGCATTTGCATTACTAATTTTATGGAGTCAGTATCGAATACATTACCATATATATTGGATGCAACACAATGGAAATATCACATTTCATAAAAGAATCAGTGCAATTTTCTTTATAAATTATATCAATTTGAAATATCAGTCAAAGATATGAAGAATAATTGAGTATATACAAATATTGAAATGAATGTAACTATTTACAAATTTACAAATGTCTGATTTCTTGGTGAGTAACCATGTTTTATTTCATAAGAATACCATATGGTTCTTATATTTTAAGAATTTGCCATACAATGTGAAACTGAAAAACACTTTTTGACACTATATAATCCACAAATTTCCACATTGTGAATACTGAATATATATACATACAATGAAGTTTTCATGCTCAATAATAAATTCTCGGTTTGTTCCTATGTCAAACAAAATAATATATATAGATATAAACCACCTTAATAGTCATATATTAGTTTATTTGGCTTGTTATAATTTGTTCAAAACATTAGACCAATTGGCGGACGGGCCCATACGACATCTTTATAACATCCAAACGTTTAGTTTAGTTATATTATGAAGAAGAATAGTTTAAATATAAGTAGGACCAATGGCAATTAATTGTAATTAATCTAGATATGAAAGGGTAATTATAAAAATATGCTGAGGATGCATGAGAGATTGACACATAAGTATAATGGTAGTGATGTAAATAAAGTACTAAATTAAGGTTACTCTCTCAAATTGCTTCCCTATTAATAATTAAGGGATGTGTGCAAGTTTGTTGGGTTCGCTTCTGGCTCAGGTACTAACCAATTCTTATTGTTTTGAAAAGCTCAACTTCAATTCTTTTTTGTTACTGATATTTCTAGCTATATTCTAGTCTACGCGTGGGTCATGGTTTTTGACACTGTTTTGGGTTTTTCTTTATCAGCCACGAATCTTCATGGCAATGGCTAGGGATGGACTTTTGCCAGGTCTCTTGGGAGATGAAATCAGTCTACTGTTTCTTTGTGTTATGTTCTTACGATCTCTTAACATGTTTTTTTGGTTTTTAGAGTTTTGTTCTTACAATGAATATGTCGATTTCTGGTTCTTTCTGTTCTGCTCTTATTATTTACGAAACTGAAAACATCATATTGTAAAGAAAATCGAAAACATGATTGTAATGTATCAGAGTGACACTGAAAACAAATTTTCAAAGATTTTAGAACCAAAAATCCTATGAAACTGATAGCAATGCATAACAGAGAAGCTGAAAACATACTTTTAATTAGAGTTGATGGATATTGTCCAACAAAGGAATCACTGGATATTCTCTTGGTGAACGCAAAGTAGAGTTGATGGATTCAGCAGGGTTGATTGTCCTTATGTCATATTTGTATCCAAGATATTTACATCAAATCCTTTTTTCATCAGGCGAAAACACCCATCCCGTTGTAGCACTTAATTCCCATACACCACAAGTGGTATACATATGCATCATACAAGAAAATTTGTGAAAATAAAAAAAAAACAATGGAGACTAGGTTGGATGAAGAAGCTAGGCTTTTGGAGTTGACACAAAAAGGAATTTTTCACGTAAGAAATCGGTTCCCATGTTTAAGGAAATTGCAATTATTAACAAATATTTTTAGAATATTTTCCCAAATAATTTCCAAAATTTTCAAATTTTGTTTTATCTTATCCGTAGAAGGTACCTTCTACAGATAGTAGAAATACTAATGTGTCACTATAAGCAAATTCTATTATTAGTAGACGTTTGAGTTATGTGTAGATTACGTATTCTGAGATTTGTAGAAGTGGTTTAAAACGTAGAACCCACATTCAGTTTTTTTTGTAGAATTCTATATAAACGTAGAATATAAATTCTAGAAGATGTAGAGTTCTATATAAACGTAGAATATAGATTCTAAAAAATGTAGAGTTTACTATTTAATGTAGAATATGAATTCTACTATGCGATATTTTGTAAAATATAAATTCTACTTTCCTTCGAATCGTAATTAAAATTTTTAATTTATCAAGTTTTTAAAAATAAAAAAATATCAGTTTGTGTATATAGGTATTTCATCACTTCTTTGTATTTTAAATATTTTTCGAGTCATATAACTATTTATTTCATTATTTTTTATAAATGAAAAGGGTAAAAGAGAAAAAAAATGGACAAAAAATATTTTATACTAAAAGGACATGAAGTCTGTTTTTCTGTTCTATATTAGCATAATTCCCAATAATAAATAGTATTTCTAGAACTAAAAACTAAATGGAATGAAAATTGAGAATATTAGTGAAATCGTAAATCCTACTCAGCATATTCATCCGTATTCATGTATGTTAAGAAATAGAAAATTTAACAAAATATCTTTTATTCAAAAAATAGAATATGTGACATTGATTTATTTTTTCATTATATCATAGTAAATTTTTGATGAGATCATATAAAAAAATGCACTTAAATAAACTTATCCTACAAAAATGCATTCCACTTGCCGCCAATGTTATTTTGCGAGAAATTTCTAACCTCTCCAATTCTTGAGGAGGGAAGCGCTTAGATCTGTCAATGTCAACCTAGTCGTGAAATCTTCACACTCAACATACTTCTCATATTATGGATATTTATTTTTTTAAGAGTTTTTTTGGTAAATTTTTTTAAAGAGTTTTGTCTATGTTTTATTCATCAGACGAATTTTACCTTTTGGATATTTTGTAAAAATTGCTCAACCATTTATATGAATTTAGAAGTAGTTTGAAAGTACTTATAGTTGTAAAGCTAATTATTATAAAAGAACTTTATTTGATGTTCCTGTAGAAAATCCAATCGATATTTTATTATCGCAGAGTTTTACATGCTCTACATGTTTCTTAATTAAAGAACCACAAATCACATGCCTTACCTTTGTGACAAAAAATAAAGAAATATGAACTCAGATCTAAAACGTATTATTGTGGCATACTATACAATAACAAAAAATATTAAGGGAGATTTAACCTGCTGATTTATTTTGTGTAAAACCATTATAAACTAAAACTATTTAAAGTCCCACGTCAAAGTGACCTGGCAATTGAATAAGGGCAACGTATAATATAAGGGAGATTTAACCTGCATGCTGAATTGTTGATAAAACTTCTATAAACTTAAACTATTTTAAATTTATGTACCTGGCCCATGCCACAATTCCTTAGGTCCGCCTTACTATGATATTATGCAACTTTTTAAATTTGGCTACTTTCATCTATCTGGGTGTTAAAAATTATAAAAATCAGTCTTTATTCTAGGACGAATTCGTCAACATGCGGTATAGAATATACAGATCAACTTCATCATTTGCTTATAAAAGAACACAAACTAGAGTTCTCGAATAAGCAAACTATTTTTGGAGAAAAGTCTCTCATCAATGGCCCATATCTCTGATGTTACTGCTCAGACACAAACCGTCATCTTAGACATCAAAGATGATGATTCCCCCCGCCCTCGTGTATTCATATCCTTCGTTCAAAAGGTAATGATATGCTTTCTTGATTTTATCGAGACAATGATATGCACGTCCAGTTTTGACAGTATGATAATAAACAGAAGTAACATCTATATACTTGTCGGGTTGAGTTTTTGATTATATTACGTAGTTTAAAAGAGTTTAATACTTTGGTTAACTATTCTTGTTCGTAGCTACTGTTTTAGATTATTGAAAACGAGCAGATCAATACCAGTGACTCAAATTCGGATTTAGTTATTATATGTATGATTGGTGAAATTGAGTTTTCTAATAAACTTAAAATTTAGTTTTATTGTTATATAATTAAAATCGTATTGTTGTACACTCTAGTTGTTTGGCGAGTTTGTGGGGACATTCTCTCTGGTATTTGCCGGCTGCTCGGCAATCGTGGTAAATGATACGTACGGTAAACCGGTGACACTTCCTGGCATAGCTTTGGTATGGGGTCTAACCGTAATGGTTATGACCTACTCAATAGGTCATATCTCCGGTGCACATTTCAACCCTGCTATTACCATTGCGCTTGCTTCTTCTAGAAGATTTCCATTAAAACAGGTGACGAAACAAAAAACCATACTATAGAATTCAGTTCTTATATTATTATCATACCTTTTACTATTGTAATCTAAAATAATATAGGATTTTATATGACATGATGCGGTGGACGAAGTGACAAGATATGATTTACGTGAATCATATACATTTATGCATAATAACATCTTTTATTCACTCAAGATGATTTCGCAATATGAAAAGCGCAAAAAAAAAAAAAAAAATGTCTTTCCGAGAATATCTAAACAAATCAAAACGTTTTCTCATATCTTACTTATGCATATACCTTTTATCATTTTCCTTAATGTCGTAGTATTTACCAACTAGAGTCATAAACTGTATGTATAATATAAAGTTATGATCAATTTCTTTATATAGGTTCCTGGGTATATTGCCGCTCAAGTTCTCGGATCAACCTTAGCGATAGAATCTATCCGGCTCATGTTCCAGCTGAACAATGACGGTTGTAGCCTCAAAGGCTCTATTTATGTGGGAAACCACCCGTCAAGTTCAAACACGGCGGCGTTCGTAGTGGAATTCATCGCTACTTTCAACTTGTTGTTTGTTATTTCGGCTGTAGCTACTGATAAACGAGCCAACAGATCATTCGCAGGCGTTGCGATTGGTGCGACCGTAGTACTCGACATCTTGTTCGGCGGGTACTTATATCGAAAACCATTGTAATATATATTACAAAGTAATTATGAATGTTTTAACAAAATTTGCAAAAAAAAAATGATTGTTAATCGATTAGGCCAATCTCGGGAGCATCAATGAATCCAGCAAGAAGCTTGGCCCCTGCATATATATGGGGATGTTATAAGGATTTATGGGTATACATAGTTGCACCTATTGTCGGAGCATTGGCAGGTGCATGGACTTATAATATGTTACGGTCTACAAATAAATCATATGGTGAGATAATACGTCCAAATTGCAATAAAGAAGCATCTCAAGACGATTTTTGTGTTCTTCGAGTGGTTGACCCGAATAACCGGAAACTTTTTATACTTTCATCTCCCACCGAAATTAACGATACATGTAATGTCACATGCAAGTTGGCTTAAAACACAGATGTGTTGCAATTGGTCCGTGTGATAGTTGTCTTTTGATTGTGTTTGTGTCTTTTTTTTTTGGGCAAATTTTTGTGTGTCTATGTGAGGTTTTCATTGCGTATCAGTATTTGTGTGTATTAAACTATATGTTTGTGTTATATATTTTCTAATGTGTGTGTGGAAATTTTCTTTTTCCAAGAACTCCTGCTTGAGCTAAGAAGTGGTTGCTCATATATTTTTTCTTGTTGAGAAGTTGCTCAGATTGGGTTTTTGTATGAACATTTATCGCATTTAATTTATAAATTTAAGATGATGTATCCTAATCAACTTATGAATATATCGAAATTGAATACAAAGAAACAGTGAGATTATTAGGAAATTTGGTTGTATTTCACTTTTTGCTTAGATTTCAGTTTTATATATTGTTGTACCAATTCATTCCTGATTGATTAGGTATTTTATTGTAAAATAGTCTGGGAATTGATTTATTAATTTTCCAAAAAATAGTAGAAACATATATTAAATGAGAAAAATAATAATATAAAACACCGTGAAAGATACATTGATATTTATTTCTAGGATCGTATAAAATATAAATAATGAAAACTACAGTTGAGAAATCATTGATGTAGATAACTTTGTTTTCGATAACATCTATTATATTAAAAGAGAAGTCACAACTTCTCTTCATGTGTGATATTTTTAAAAATGGACCATTTCTAGAAATTAATATTTCATATGTATCTTAATAACATTTTTTTTTACTTAGTTACAATATCTTTTGATATCTTTCTTTTATTTGAAATAAAATAAATATTTTAAAAAGAATTCTAACAAAATCTTTTAGAATCTTTTATAAACATTAAACATATGAATAATAATATATACAATGATGTAAATAATTATATATATATATATATTTATAAATGAATTTAATACCCGCTCGGTTGAGCGGGTCAAAATCTAGTCTACTCTATTAAAATAGATCATTCTTTTTTATCTACTGATACAAGTTGTTATTTAAATTTGGACTCTTTCTAGAATGTTACAAATAATATAAGTCATATAATTGAATGAACCGTATTACTTAAATTAAATCAACACAATTAATGTAAAGAGACGACCTTAATGTAAACTACCTTCAAAATATGGTAGGTGTCTATGTGTATACCGAAAACACATATTTTCTCCTACAAATATGGAATGTTTTAAAAGAATATATATCATCAAAATATGAAATTTGGAAATCTACTAATTATACTTAAATTAAACCAGTGGTTATTTATGTAATATAGTTGGGATTACTTTTATTTTTTGAACAAATTATATAGTTTGGTTTTTGGGATTAGTATTAAGAAAAAAACTCTAAAAACATTGAATAAACTTTTCATCTTAAAAGATCAAAAAATCAATTATTATTTTCAGACCCAAAGGTATTTAATATTTTTAACAAAACAAAATTATCCATCATTAATCATTTATTTAAATCATGTACTTTAAAACATGTTAATATATTTTTTTAATTTTAAATAACAATCACTTTGTTTTGATAAATTTCAATGATAAATTTTAAATAATTTATTGTTTTGTTTTTCTTAAATAATTTACTGATTAAAAAAATGTAAAGCAAAACCAAAAAACAAATCAAAAAACTAAAATCCAAAACCAAAAGCTCAAAACACATGTTATCTTTTTTTGCTTTGTTTATTTACAAAATAAACTATTTCAATTTTTTTTAAAAAAAATTGTTGTCATCTTTTCAGTTTTGAATTAGATGTTCGATTATTTGAGATTTGTTTGTTGGTAATATTAGTTCAAACTAACTCATCTGGTTTAAAAATTCAAAACCCAAACCCAAAACTGAAAATGAAAAGTAGAAACTTAAAAACTAAAAATCAAAATCTAAAAATAAAAACTGAAACTAAAAACTAATGAAAAATAATCATCACCACAAATTTTGGTGAACTGATTTTATATAAAAATATTCTTTAAACTAAGACAAAAACCAATTATATAAATTTTTAATCATAAAAAATTTCCGCGCTTTCAAGCGCGGGTCAAAATCTAGTATATATTTAATATAATTCACAAAGACGAATTGTATTCCACTTCACACAATTGAAAAGTGTTAACTCCGTTAATATCTAAACTTTTTATGATAGTTCCTATTATATTTCTATTCTTGTAAACCCAACCCTCAGTTTTTTATACACCAACTATAATAAAATCAGATCATTCTAAATTAGGAAGATGGTGAAGAAGAGGCACAAAAGTGTTTATTTTGTAAAAGAGTCCACCATAAAATTGAGGCATTTTGGGATATACAAAAAACTTGCAATAAAAAAAGGAGAATGATAGATATTCTCCCCATTTTAGTTTATTTTTCGTTGTAGAGGAAACTTTTTGTTTCAAAAAGTGTCGATTGATGATTCTAAGATAAAATTTATTAATTTGATATGCTGTTTTATATTAGTTGAAATGGTTTATTGGTATTTTTATAAAGAAATATCCAAATTAATTTTTTTTCTTAATTCAGCACAAACCTAAAATGAAACGGATGAAATATTCAATATCTTGAATGAGCCCGTATAAATTAGTAGAGAGATTCCTTTTGTTCATGAAATATGTTCTAGAACCAAGTATCACAAGCCTTTATAGCAACGTGTGGAAGATAAAGGCTCCAAGCAAGATAAAACATTTTTTTGTTGCAGGCTATCTCGGGCTGTGTGGCGACGGTAGAGAGACTCACTTATAAACATCTGGGCACATATAGGAGTTGTGCTAGATGTGCCGGCTCAGTGGCGTCGATTAATCATCTTCTTTTTGAATGCTCACCAGCCCTGCAGGTTTGGGCTTTATTGGACTATTTGTCCCTTCCGGGTGACTTCCCGAGTACATTTATATACCAAACATGAATTTATTGTTTTGGGAGAGAAAAGATGTGGCTCCACTGAGACCATAATTTGATACCTTCACATGGATCTGTAGGTACATTTGGAAGGCGAGGAACGACAAAATCTTTAATGGGAAAGTCGTTTTCCCGATTGACACTCTCCAACACGCGTCTCTTAAGGTAGAATGTTGGAGTAAGGCTAATGAAAAGGAAGAAACAAACGAGGATCATGAAAATCCTACGGAGGTTGAGACGTGTCCCCTTGGATACCCCGAATTCTTACCTGCCAAATCGATGCGTCGTGGATCGATAATGGTAGGTGTTAGTGGTTTAGGGTGGAATCTTAAGGATCAAATTGGTTCTGAAGTCTTCGGATTACGTGCGTGCAGAAGGAGTCTCTCAGCTTTGCATGCTGAGATGGAAGGTTTACTTTGGGCAGCCTCATGTATGAGAGACATGAGGATAACTTCGATACAGTTTGAGGCAGACTGCTTGGAATTAGTAGACATGACTACAAACCCGGAGGATTGGCTGACTTTCATGACAGATATCAAAGTGTTCCAGATATTACAAGAGGATTTCGAGGATGTGAGTTTGTCTCATATTCCTCGGAATATGAATGGTCGAGCGGATGCACTAGCAAAAGAAACAAGGATCATAGGCTATATCTTTTCTCATATAGACTACATCCGGTCAGACGGAGATTCTTTTCGGAGAATCGACTCGTCTGACCACCACTTGATCTAATTTAGATGGGCGGTTGGCAAAAAAAAATTAGTAGAGAGATGTACACTGAGAAATTACTCTCTGGCTCTCTTCTCGAGGTTGGATCCAGAACTAATTTTTGAGTTCCAAATTTTGAATTTATCTCCGTGAACTATTTCCGGTGGTCAGTTTTGTTAGAATCCTCCAACTGTGGAGCCATCGTTTTCAACTTTTCTTTCCCCATCATGCCAATCTCAACCGTTTGAGATCTTTTCAAACAGAGACTCCATCACTTCAGTCCCAAGTATATTTTTACAACACCGCATATGGATCTAGTCCATCGGAGAGCTCCTGCCTTGCATCATCTCCCCCTAATATAGGGCGTTGTGACAATGGTGCAAGTGCCACCAGTCTTTAATTTCTAGCCTAGTGCTAAGATTGTCGTTTTAAATCTACCTTCTAATTTTTTTGATTTGATTCCTTGCTGTGATGACATAAAGAATTATTCTTCTGGCTTTTACAACGACTGTGACAGTGAGGAGTCCGATTAAGTTACCAAGCCTCTCTTTGTTAGTATTTCCCGCTGGTGAGCCTTCTGGTAAGAAAGCTTTTGTTTTTTGAGTGATTTAGTGAACTACCCATATTTGAAGCTCAAATTAGCAAAATACCATTGATTGGACATGAAGGACACTGACACAACCATTTGACAAGGAAATGCCGAGAATGCCCTTTCTCTTTCCTCTCATTAACACGAAGCGTAAAAACATTTGTTAACATATAACACTTCTGTTAACGTCTACAATATTTGTTAACAGCCAACACATTTATTACCGCGAAGCGTAAAAATAATTGTTAACAGTTAACACTTCTGTTAACGTCTACAATATTTGTTAACAGCAAACACATTTATTAACGCGAAGCGTAAAAATAATTGTTAACAACTAACACTTCTGTTAACGTCTACAATATTTGTTAACCGCTAACACGACGTCGAATCTAAAACCCAAAAAATTGATATCATCAAAAACTTGAGGATTCAGCCACTTCTGAAAAATAATGAAATTTAAAATTTAATTGTATATAGAATGATAGAGATTTGTAAAATTATTAGGGATTGGAGAGAAAAAAAAAGGTCAAAATTGAGGATTCAAAGCCACTTATGAAAAAATAATGAAATTTATAATTTAATTGTATATAGAATGATAGAGATTTGTAAGATAATTAGGGATGGAAGAGGAAAAAAAAGAGGGGAGATGTCAAAGAGAAGAGAGAGAGTGTAGAGAAGAGCAAAATGGTCCAAAAGAAAATGATTGTCACATCATGGGTAATTCTCTAATTATATGTGCCAAATAGGGCACTTTAGCCAATTATCTCTTGTTTTTTCAGACGCTGGTTAACATCGTAGCTGCCTTATAACAAAAAATATTAAGGGAGATTTAACCTGCTGATCTTTTTGTATAAAACCGTTACAAAACAAAACTATTTAAAATCCCACATCAATGTGACCTGGCACAGCATGAATAATAAGGGTAATATATGATATAAGGGAGATTTAACCTGCATGCTGATTTGTTTAATAAAACCATTATAAACTAAAAGGGAAATTTCCATTAAACTATTTAAAACTTCTTGACCTGGCAGTTGTCACACTCCGTTGTGGCTATTTTCATCTATTTGGGTGTAAAAAAATTATCAAAGTCAGTATTTATTCTAGGAAGAATACGTCAACATGCGGTCAACTTAATCATTTGCTTATAAACAACACAAACTAGAGTTCTCAAAACCATAAACATTTTTGGAGAAAAGTCTCCATCAATGGCAAATAGTAGAGCTCAGAGACAAACCGCCAACTTAGACATCGAAGATGGTAGATCCGGCGGTGGTTCCCGCTCACAAGATTCTCATCGAAAATTGCTTTGCAAGTTGCGTTTTGACTTGGTTCAAATATTTGGCTTTTGACTACATTCAAATTGTACTTCATCCATTTCTCTTTAGTTGTCATTCTAATTTTTGCACAAACATTAAGAAAATATTTAATTTTATATATTTTCAAATAAAAACACAATTATTTATACATTTAACCACTTTTCAACCAATAGAAATATAAAATATCATATAAACCTAATAAATTTTGTCTCGAAACTCTAAAACGATACTTATTTTGAAACAATTTTTTCTCTAGAATGACAACTAATTCGAAACAAAAGGAATAATAATTAGATCTCGACCTGCACAATCATGCGTGTTTTATTTTTATTTATAGTTTATAAAAAATATCAATAAATAAAAATATATTTACTTATAAAATCTTGCAAAATACTAAAGTGACAGATGTTAAAGTATCATTTTTACACACAACATGAAAATATAAACTATCATTAAAAACATATTTATTTATAGTATATCTAAATAAATATTAAAATGTATTGTATGCAAATTCCAGAAACTAAAACTCTATATTAAAGAAGATTATATATTTGATTATTTCGGATCAAAATTTATGTATCAGACTCAAAAATATATTAAAAACAATAAAAATCAATAAGTATATAAAGTAAAATATATAAAAAAAATTACTATATATTAATAATAACGAATAAGAAACTTAAACAACAAAATTATAGAGTAATATAATATATAACATTAAATGTAAGGATAGGTCATGGTGTAGAGTTGTGGCATCTTCAAGCGTCCCAGCATCGTCTCAATGTCAGAATCAAGTCCTAACTCCTTCAGCAAATCAATGTCCGTAAACCTTGTTGGAGTCCATGCTACTCCATACTGCAAGTGATGATACAACTCCTCTGGAGTAGGAGTCTTTTCCCTATCTCTGTCAACTGCAACTTCCTTCCCCTTTGACAACTTAGCCTTCTTTTGAGGAACTTGCTCCTCCTCACTTTCAACATCACCTTCCTCAATGGTGGGAACTGCCACACTCTTCCCAGCCCTCTTCTCTTGCTCCTTTGTTTTTTTAGCAACTAGGACTTGTTGCCTCGAAGTCATCTCTGCCTCTGATCCAGTTGGCTCGGAGTCAAGAGATTTCCCCCTTAGTGCAAATTCTCTTCTTTAGCTTCTTGCTTCTCAGCTTCCCTTTGTGCCTTTGTCTTCCTCGTCATTGGTACCTAAAAAGTCAAAACTTGGAAGAGGACAAGTAGATGGAAGTGAGAATGAGTAAGAACTTGCAAAATGAGATTACAAAAGTAAACTTCAACAAGCAAACTAGGAATTGAATTTCAAGTCTACTTGTAAACGTCTTAACAAGCCTAGCTCAACCACAAACACACCCAATTAAGGTCAATTTTGAAAATCCCCAAATCCATGAACCCTAATTTGGCAAAGTTCAAATTAAACTCAATTCTACCATGGAATCATAAACCCAACTTGATATATAGGCTTTATGTTGGTGTCAAAATCGGTCACAACGGGATCAATGGCAAAAAGTCTCCGCAGAAAATATAAAAGAAATCGTTTTATAAAACTCGAAGAATCGTTTTATAAAACTCGAAGAATCGTTTTATAAAACTCGAAGAATCGTTTTATAAAACTCGAGAATCGTTCTATAAAACTCAAGAATCCTTTTATAAAATTCGAAGAATCGTTTTATAAAACTCAAGAATCGTTTTATAAAACTCGAAGAATCGTTTTATAAAACTCGAGAATCGTTTTATAAAACTCGAGAATAGTTTTATAAAACTCGAAGAATCGTTTTATAAAACTCGAGAATCGTTTTATAAAACTCGAAGACCGTTTTATAAAACTCGAGAATTGTTTTATAAACTCGAGAATCGTTTTATAAAACTCGAGAATCGTTTTATAAAACTCGAGAATGGTTTTATAAAACTCGAGAATCATTTTATAAAACTCGAAGATCGTTTTATAAAAACTCGAAGAATCGTTTTATAAAACTCGAGTATCATTTTATAAAATTCGAGAATCGTTTTATAAAACTCGAAGATCGTTTTATAAAACTCGAGAATCGTTTTACAAAATCGCGAAAAACCGAAACCGCCGCAAAACGCGAACTAGTCATGACTAGTTCGCCTGCTGGCGAACTAAGCCGAGCTGGCTTAGTTCGCCAGCAGGCGAACTAGGAGCCTCCCGACTAGTTCGCCAGCAGGCAAACTAGGAACCTTGTTGGGGTCAAAATCGGTACGACGGAATTAATAGCCAAAACTTTCCGCAAGAATACAAAATGAACAGTTTTATAAAAATCGAGAAATTGTTTTATAAAGCTTGAGAATCGTTTTATAAAACTCGAGAATCGCTTTATAAAACTCGAGAAATCGTTTTATAAAACTCGAGAATCGCTTTATAAAACTCGAGAAATCGTTTTATAAAACTCGAGAATCGCTTTATAAAACTCGAGAAATCATTTTATAAAACTCGAGAATCGCTTTATAAAACTCGAGAAATCGTCTTA
>CAKOAT010070377.1:33635-72628 GCA_932364175.1 Eruca vesicaria subsp. sativa | reverse complement strand
AAAGGAAAGATTATACGAAACTTTCACCGTATAAATCAAACCTAAAACGGAAAAACGTTTTCTACGACCATAGACATACTTGGCTATGCGGCTGAATAAAACCTTCACACCAAGCCAAAACATTCAACGGACGATATAAACTTATCTTAAACTGACTAAGTTTTACATTCTCTCGATTCACTATATTTCCAAAGCAGGCTTAAGACAAAACCCTCGCAACACCGCGCAACATCTTCGAGCCCGCAAACGTTTCTAACACGAAATACAACATATAAAATAAAAACCAATCTTCGGCACTGCGAGACTTTGTAGACGCCCAAAGAATAGTTTTTTGACACAAATACCACTCGATAAAGTCATTTTCTTTGAAGACCTAACAGTCCATCCACGACTATAAAATACGCACAAGATACGAATTCTTCGCGAAGGCCCAAACAACGGTAGCATCTACCACCAAGTTTTTTACTGATCACAACAAACTCGCAACAGTCCTAAAAAAACTTAAGTTATCTCATAGTGATAGCTCTCATACACCGGACACAAGGGTAATAGCGCTATAAAGAAATCCAAATTTTGGTCAGAACCTTTGGGGATGCTCGATTTCGATCAGACAAGTCGTATAAGCCGAGAACATATCGCGGAATTTAAATCGATACAAAATCAGGTTAAAGTCACAACAGGCAAAACGAAAGCCGACTAGTCATCGCATACCCTTAATCTGAAAGTAAACCTAGGTCTTGCCCTAAACCCAGCACACTGGTCTCTAACGTCTCAAGGCAAGAATTGAGATCCTAAAGGCATGTCTCTTCGTTCAAATCTAAGCGCTCACCGAATTTCAAAAAATTCCGGAACGGGCAAACGAACAGGGTGATCTAAAAAAAGAGTTAGCCTATGAGACGACAACTCGTATTCTTCCCTCTACATTCATACGAATAAAAACACGCTCTTAAAACGCAAACTCTGATGATTCCATTAATAAGCCGCACACGGCCAGTACGAAAACTATAACGGCCACACTCGGCCAGAGCAAACAGCGTACTAAGCTAGTCTCGAGACCGACAAAGGTCCAATACAAATAACTAGACTATAAAGGTCTCACTGAGAAACAGGTCATGCGAACCTTAACTCCACGACGAACTACGAAAGGCTTGATCCCTTCAATAGGGTACGTAGGCAGCCTTCACAAGGCGCAACCCTAATCTTTAAAAAAAGCTTTATTATTCACCTTTGGACTTTTGGCCATTAAAGTTCCGCCTAATTCTACCAAACTTGCCGAACAAGTTCAAACCGCTCGCAAGAACTCTACGATTCTTACGAACTGGGGGGCTAACTGTTGAGGTCAAAATTAATACGACGGAATCAATGACCAAAACTTTCCGCAAAAAATAAAAATACGTTTTATAAAACACGAGAAGTTGTTTTATAGAATTATAAGGACTTTCCGAACAAAAGAAATCCGCGTGAAACTTGGATATTGTCATCTCGGAAAAACGAACGAAACAATCTCCGACTACACGATTTCCCAAGTTAATCGAAAACCAAAACATCCAATCCGCCGTAATCACGAGCAGGTTCGATCGAACCAGCTCGCCGTGCGCCAAGCTGAACCAACCGGTTCAGCTCGCCGTACGGCGAGCTGGGGCGTCCCGGACCAGTTCGCTGTGCGGCGAACTGGTGGCCATGAACCAGCTCGCCGTAGGGCGAGCTGGTTCACTCAAATCAGCTCGCCGTACGGCGAGCTAAACCAGGCAGTTCAGTTCGCTGTACGGCGAGCTGATCGTCTAACAACAGCTCACCGTACAACGAGCTGAACCAGGCAGTTCAGTTCGCCGTACGGCGAGCTGATCGTCTCACAACAGCTCGCCATACGTTGAGCTAACCAATCCGAGCCATGTTCCCCGTACTCCCGAAACGAAGCATACGTCCTTTGACTCCAATCGTGCTCTGAACCGTGATCGGAACGTCTCTTGTTTTATCTCGATCCGTCTTATCAATCAAGTTTTACGATAAAAACCGTAAAGTCTTGTTTTCTCGAAAGAACTCGAGTAAATCGTATAAAATGGCAATAGTTAGAAAAAAAATTGGATATTGCAAAGCTATACGATTAACTCGAGATGTTTTATAAAAACAGCGTCGTATTAAGGAACGATCTCGTTCGAAATCGCTATACAGTTAAAACGCAAAACCAGGCTCGAAAAGTCGTAAAATGCGACAAAAGCCCACTCGCGACTTTAAAAGAAGTCCAGCCCAAAGATACGACGACGGTTTGTCTATTTACTCACAGATTGAAGATAAATGTCAAGCTTGAAGATAAATAAAAGTTTTCCGAAGAAAAAGGGAAAGATCATATTATTGGAAGATTTCCGATGGACTCGAATCTGGGCAAAAAATGAAGGACTAAACCACCTAAGGAGGGAGTATATATGCAGAAGATTGGGGACAAGGGCAGGACATGATTTTCAGAGCTCTCACCACCAAATTTAGCATTAGGAAACTTTCCATTTTTTGTTATCGAGCTGTGTCTCAACTAGGGTTTTCAGTCTTAGGTTGTTAGAACTAGGGAACTCGTCGTCAGCTCTTGTAGCCAAGGCTTACTCTCATTATACCACTCTTACGCAGAATTCGGAATAAGAATCCTCTTCGCTCTCTATCTCGTTTTTCATATCTTTTTATTTTGTTATCGTGTTCTTGATTGCTTGTGTGCGGTTCTGCAGATAGCTGGGTCCTCTGGGAAATTAGGGTTTTCCCTAAGTTCCTTTGTTTACGTAAAATCTACAGGGGTGAATTTCGGTTCCCACACTCTATAGAAGTCATTGACTCATCCTCAAGATGTATCCTATGCATGCACAAAGAGGGTGATATCCCTTTAATATCATCAAGTGAGTAACCTATTACTTTTATAAATCTTTTAAGTGCTGTTAAAAGTTCAGATATCTCATTGTCATTCAGCGCACTACTCACAATGACATGATATGTCTCATTGGTTCCAAGAAATGCGTACCTTACACCATGAGGAAGAGGTTTAAGCTCCACTTTAGGTGCTTTGAGCTCACTCCAGTCATTTTTCTGGACTTCTTCATGTTGAGTGACTAAGGCTACTTGATGAATCACTTGAGGAAGCTCCTCATACTGATCCTTACTAGTAAACCCTTTGTGTGAATCCAACATCATCCCAAAGGCAATGCTCTCTTCGTTCTCAATCATTGCAAACTCTCTTTCAACTGTCAAGGCATGTTGTAGAGGATCCTCTAATGACAACTCTTCAAGAAGCTCATCAGCTAGAGCATATATCTCTTCAATGTAGAATACTTGCCCTTGTACAGTTGGTTTCTTCATTATCTCCTTGATGTCAAATTGAAGAGTGTGCCCCTTACCCAAATGAAGATCAATCTTGCCTTCTTTCACATTAACAATTTCACCTGTTGTAGCTAAGAATGGCCTTCCAAGGATCAGGGGATCTTGAGCTTCTTCCCCCATCTTAAGCACCACAAAATCTGTAGGGATCTCATAGTTTCCAACCTTTACAGGGAGATCTTCCAAGATACCCACGGGGTACTTCACTGAACGATCAGCTAACACCAGGGATAGTCTACACTTCTTGTATTGAGTGAATCCAAGCCTTTGCAACAGACAAAGGCATCAAGCTGACACTAGCTCCCAAATCGCAGAGACATCTCTCAAACACCATAGGTCCAAGAGCACAAGGTAATGTAAAGCATCCTGGATCCTCTAGCTTTTTTTTGGCACAACAAGTCTCTGGATAATAGCACTGCACTCATGAGTAAGGATCATCATACCTTCCATCTCCTTCTTATTTGAGGTTACAACATCTTTCAGGAACTTGCTATATTGAAGAACTAGCATGAAAGCATCAGTAACATGCATTGTGACTTGAACTTCACTCATTTGCTTCTCAAATAAAGCCTTGTACTTCTCTAGCAGCTGCCTCTTGAATCTTCCAGGGAATGGAAGTTTGGGTTCATAAGGAGGAGGCACAAAAGCCTTCTCATTTGCTGGAGCAGCAACTTCACCATCTTTTACTGTTTTCCTCTCTTTCCCAACCTTTCCTTTACCTTTGGCTTCAATAATCTTCTCCAGGATCTCATCATTGATCTTCTCATCCACAATCACAACCTCATCATCTATGTTGATGGCCACCCCCTCACCTTGTTTCTCAGCATCCTTGTTGAGAGTCTTAGAAGCTAATTCTTTCCCACTCCTTAGGGTAATGGCTTTCATAGTCTCTTTGGGGTTTTGCTCACATTTTCCAGGTAGGGACCCTTGTTGGCGATTTGGGTTAGTGTTCATGGAAACAAACTAGTTCTCTAAAGCTTTGAACTTGTTGTTGAGATCATTGTAATTGACATCAATCTTGGCATGAAAATTTTTCAGCTCATAGCCAACATGCTTCTCACTTCTAGTCTGAGACTCCAGAATCTGTTTCAGTAAAGCATCAGTGTGGTTTTCCTAAGGAGTATTTGTAGAAGGGTTAGCTTGCTGTTGTTGTTGAGAAGGTTGGTTTCCCTTGTTGGTTAAACCTTGAGGTGGGTTCTGCTGAGGCTGATAGCTCCCTTGCTGGTTGTGTCTCTGCTGGTAACCTTCTTGTGGATAGTTGTTGTAGCGAAAGTTTGGTTCCTTCTTGTACCAACTACCATTGTTGTTGATGAAACACAGCTCTTCTTGACCCTCTATTCCATCTACCTCATTTGTCACAGGTTGTGCTTCATGGTGTGTGTTTCCAACAAAGTTCAGCTGCTCTTGAGTACCTTTTTCTTCAATGAGGATGTATATCTTATCTTGTAGAGCCTTCAGTTCCTTTCTTGTCTGCTTGTCATCACCTCTACTGCCTTTCTCATGGTCTCCACTGTAGACTGCATCACTCTTGACCATGTTGTCAACCAATTTGTCAGCATCTTCCTCAGACATTCCCAAGAAGAACCCATTGCTAGCAGTATCCAATCTTGCTCTGTACTTAGGAAGAGAACCCCTGTAGAATGTACTCAACAAACTCTCCTTGGAGAAACCATGGTGGGGGCATTGAGCTTGGTAGCTCTTGAATCGTTCCCATGCTTCACTGGATCCTTCCAAGTTCTTCTGTAGGAAACTGGAGATCTCATTCCTAAGCTTAGCAGTTCTTGAAGTAGAGAAAAATTTCTCCAAGAATGCTCTCATGCAGTCATCCCAGGTGGTGATAGAGTTGCTGGGTAGAGACTTCTCCCACTGACGTGCCTTATCCCCCAAAGAGAAAGGGAATAGCTTGAGCTTAAAGGCATCTTCAGACACGCCATTGGTCTTTGACAACCCACAGTAGCTGTCAAACTTATCCAAGTGATCAAATGGGTCTTCCACAGGAAAGCCATGATACTTGTTGTTCTCGATCACGTTGAGGAGTCCTGGTTTGACCTTAAAGTTGTTGGCCTCCACAGCTGGTGCTCTGATTCCCAGCCTATTGCTAAGAAGGTTTGGACGATCATTGGTACCAATGGGGCGAGCTGGGCGCGGTGGGTGCACTGGTGGGTGTTGGACATGGTTGTTAACTCCTTGTGGTGGGTCTTCCATTTCAGTGTTCAACCGTTGTAAGTGAGCTTGTTGCTCTGGTTGTTTTCTCTGTCTTGCAATCTCTCTTTCAAACGCCCTGATATCTGGAACTCTTGGAACAAGGTTTGTTGTGCCTTTGCTCCTCAAGTTCATACACCTGAAATCCAAAGAGAGAAGAAGATGGAGATTCAGTAATAAAATATAAGGAAAATGACTTAGTCTCAAGCAAGTGACTAAATCTCAATGTTTAAATCTACTCCAAATTTGGCAACGGCCCCAATTTGAAGTTAGGAGTTTTCAAGGCTCCTAAAACAAATGTTGTAGTATAAGAGATTGTCGAACCAATTCTAAGGGATTTTTAAAACACTGAGAATGCAAGTACTCACTTAATCTAAATGCAATTGCAATAATGATGGTTTTAAACTATAACTAAGAATAAGAAAAACAAATACTAAAATAACTTCTTTGATTGAGAGAAAGGAGAACTCATGGGACTAGGGATTAGACCGTGGGTGATTGAACTTTGAACTAAGGATGGAAAACGATAAATTTAACTATCAACCTTAAGCCTAGACACACTTTTAAGCAAGCTCTATGTCTAGATGAATGCTCATTTACTAACATAACTCAAACATCAAATGTCTTCGGTTGAATGTTACAAAATTAATCTTTAAGAACAAGTCTATAGCCATCTTAACACCTTTAACAACAAATGTCTTTGGTAAAGTATGTTAAAAGCTTAGGAGAGTTGACTCATGCATTTCATCGAACACCTTGTGAGGTGTGAAATGCCTAAAGTTCAACCCTTGAGAGGCCAACTCAAGGGATGCATTAAGGATACTCTACTAGCAAGGATTATGAGAAACCTATACTAAACATCCTAGTTCTAGCCTAATCACCTTTAATCTCCCTATCTGTGAATTCAAAGATGGATTACTCACTTATCTTCATCATTCCTCTTAAACTCATATTGGATTCACTCTTAATCAGGTAAGATGAGTAGATAATACAATCAAACTAAACGGGATAACAAGAACAAGGAAAATGATTCAAAAGAGATGAACTTTCCAATTGGTTTTTCTGTTTTTCTCTTCAAAATGAAAGATAGATCTGCCTAACAGGCTAGCTAAATACTTAACTTAAGTTTTTCAAATGTCAAAACATGAAACAAATGACCAAACACAAGTTTTTGTCACAAATAAACGCACAGCGACCTGGCCTTGTCGCTCTGGGGCTGGAGCGACTTGGCCAGGTCGCTCTGGGACCTCGCTCCAAGGCCATCTTCAGCTTCCAGAAAAGATAAAAAGGCGAGCAACTAGAGGTTCTCGCTGCGGGTGCTCGCTCCGGATTGGAGCGACCTCGACAGGTTGCTCTGATGGGTCGCTCTGGCTGCTTCTTTGTTCAAGTGTTGGAGCAACTTCGTGAAGCGATCTTGGACTCCACTCTAGTGTGGAGCGACTTCAGGGAGTCGCTCTGGGACCTAGGTCTGGCCTCTGCTCATACCAGAATCACCTCTAACTCCTCTTTTAAACCCCAAATCCATACAATCACCTCCAAGAACTCCAAGGACACTCCATTACCTGATAAGACCTCATGTATGCAAAATGCAACCTAGAAATGACTAAATCCTAGTCTATATGATCAAAATGCATATGGGTGAATGGATAAAACAATGGAAATATAAAAGACATCAGTTAACGTAATAGACTCCCACAATATAAGAGGATCTCGTGTGTTCTCTTCTCCTTAGCACAAGAAAAGACCAAGTTTGGTTTGTAAGCTTTGGCTGTGAGAGAAAGAGAGAGGTTCGGAATATTTGTACTTAATATTATATGGAATTGCCTCCTTGCCAGTTCCCAGTGGACGTAAACCATTCTAGGTGCACCACTGGGTAAACAATCTCTTGTATCCATCTTCTACGTATTCCATATTCTTCCTCCTATCTCCATTATTCTACAAACTTAAACTTTCTCACTTACGTCGTCGAATTTTTCAGAGAGTGTATCAGAGAGTTTGTGTGTTTGATTCTAGTTCTTGAAATAAACTAATTCGCTGTTGTGATTCAACAAAGTGGTATCAGAGCCTTGGTTGGTGTCGTTATTAATGGCGAATGCAAGAAATAAGGTAGAGCGGTTTGATGGGAAAGGTGACTTCTCATTATGGAAGAAGAGGATGCTTTCGCATCTGTTTGTCTTTGGTTTAAAGGATGTGTTAGAAGAGTCTATGTCAGCTCCTGCGTCAAAAATGAGGAAGGATGAAGACGATAATGTATTCAGGAAAAGGTTGGCGAAAGAGGAAGCCAAAAGGCTTGAAAGATCAGAGAAGGCAATGAATCTGATCATTCTCAATGTTGGAGATCACGTGTTAAGGAAGATCGAGTTGTGTACGTCAGCCGCTTCTACATGGTCTACATTGGAGAGGTTATATCTTTCGAAGACTCTACCGAATAAAATTCACTTGCAACAAAAATTCTATCTCTTCATGCTATTAATGTTTTGTACAGAATTAGATCAATTAATAATATTACAATCAGTAATTGATTCAAATTCATAAAAGGTTTTATGTTCACAGTGAATTTAAATTATAAAGATACTTAACAGTGTTACAAGAAAACAAACTTAACATTACAACTATGTGCATGCATAGCATAGACCAAAATACTACTTATATATATATATATGCGAATCCAAACTCGATTTACCATTGCTCGTCCCGCTGATTGCAAATTTCCAGATCATATCCTGCGATATATAGTTTTGTAGATATATGTTTTTGGTAAGTGTTTGATACTCTATTAGCATATGTATTAACCTTTGTTTAAGTTTCTTTTAGCTAACCATTGCTTTAGTGGTTCGGTTTCCTTTTGTCTAAATCACTTATGTATAAATAGTGAATCATTGTATACTTTACAACATTAATTATAAAAGTTATTTTCATCAGTTCATCTTCTTTAATATGGTATTATAGTGAAAATCGATCCATTGATTCTATTACTCGAGCTTTTCTTCGCCATCATGAGTGTTTTGATTCAATGATCCTTATTTGATCTTTGTAACCCCTTTGTGATTGCTTTTCTCGAGTTTCTTGGATTCATTTTGCTTGTTCTTCGTTCTTTCTTTTTGTGTTTCTTCGATTGAGCTGATTGGAGTTTATCGGAGCTCATTTTGGAGTTGATAGAAGTTTGTTTTGAGCTGATTCTTTATGTTTTCTCGTTTGATTGGTTCGGAATCTTCACTTTCTTGTGTTCTTCTCCGTAAAGACGAATACGGCGAGAACGGATAATCTTGCTCCCAATCATGTATCAACAGATCAATATGAGAATTTGTATTTCCTTCATTCTTTTGATTATGGTGGATTGGTTTTGGTATATAAGTTACTGGCGTCGGGATCTGAGTTCCATTCTTGGTGGAGATCAGTACAAATGGCGTTGAATTAATGTCCGTAACAAACTCGGCTTCATCGACTGTATTATTCCTCAACCTTTGCCTACTGATCGTAACACTGATTCTTGGTAAAAATGAAATGATATGGTGGTAACTTGGCTAATCAATTTTGTATTCAATAAGATTGGTCAAAGCTTATTGTTCATGAATACTGATGCGACCATTTAGAAGAATCTTATGTCTCGTTTTAAACAAGATGATGCGCTTAGAGTGTATGTGATGTCACTTAAATGTTTAACCTAAGGAGTGATTTACTCTCTCAAATAAGAGATTCAATCGTAGTACTTAGGGATCGAATCCACAAGGAACTAGAGTCACAAAAGATATAACCCTAAGTGATTAACCTAGGTTGAAAAAGGTTTAAAATAGTAAGTAAAATAAGTAGCAATGGTAAGTTGCTAAGGAAAATAGGTTTTGGTTTGAAAACAATGAAAAGAAATAGTTAGATTCAAGGTTACTATTCAGAAAATCAGGATTATAAATCTATGGATGTCTTAACGAATTGCTTGCAAATATATGAGAACTTCAACCCTTAGACAAATCTATAGCTGTCGCTATCAGACTCGTCCATTGATCTGATTTCCGACTGCATCGATCGATGTTGCTATCGCAGTATCGATCGATATAAGCTGTCGTCGATTGATAACTCTAGAGGAGTATCGATCGATATAAAGTATCAGATCGGATTGAAACTGTGTTCACCCGAGAATTTCTATCAGACCGGCTGTCGCATCGTGCATTAATAGAGTCTGGGTTTAGCCAAATGATTTCAGGAAGATGACTATTAGATTAGTCACTCCATAATCATAACTCTAGGTAGCAAGTCTAGAGTAAGCATTAGGGTTCATTTGGATAATGAATATAACAACTCAACAATCCATAGTTGGGGCTAATCCCTCATAATTATTTGAACCCCAAATCTAACATGTGAATCTACTCAGAATAAGAATAAGAAGAAAAGAAAATGCTTTTATTGATAAATATAGAATAGAATACAAAACTCAAATCTTGTGTGTCTTTCTAGGGCTCATAGGCATAACTATAAATAGGGAGTACAATTAGGTTAAAAACTCGTCAGAGGCAGTCTTGTAATTTGGTGAGAACTTGGGCTTCAAGTCGGCCAAGTAAGTCTTGCTCATCACGCTCTGTATCGATCGATGGTACATTGTGTACATCGATCGATGGAGTATCTCGACTTCAACTTCTACGGAATCGTCATCGATCGATTGCACAAGGTGTGTATTGATCGATATGTGTCTCTCAATGTCGGATCTTCATAGTCAACTTGTAAAACTCTCCTTTAAGCTCCATAAGGCACCTAAATCATCACTTTACGACAAAATGCTCCTGAACCTGAAAACATACCTAATAGACTCCAAAACATAGATAATTATAATAAAAATATATAGAAAATATGACCAAAAACGGGTCAAAATCATGGTATATCAACTCCCCCAGACTTAACCTTTTGCTTGTCCTCAAGAAAACATCAAGTTAGTCTTGAAAAGAAGTTTAAAAACAGCAGGGACTCAATCAAAATCTCAACTTAAAAATCATAACCTCTTACTTTATTGCAAACCACACCTTATTCCTATCAACTACAGAAGTACATTATACCATATCCTAGCTTAGCAACATAAACATCTAGCCAATCAACTTAAACATTCCTTGTCTGTCTATCCTCTCTACTGATTTCATTTATGCATAAAATAAAGGTGTAGGCTTTACCTTGGGAGTATCGATCAAGGAACACTTGGATTCAACTCAAACAAGTTTCAGGCATTCTCATCCTGGTTCTCTTTCTTTCTTTATCCCCCTTCTCTGAATCCCAACTCTTCTTTCTTTTATATCAATCCCCATGAACAGTTAATGTTCATCTTATTGATCTTTCTTGACAAATTGTAAGCGAATAGTGGGGTCATAGGTAATGTACCTCTCCCTCGCTGTGATCATTCCTTTGATTTAGAATAGTGGGGTCATAGGTAATGTACCTCTCCCTCTGCCTCTCAGGAAATCATCTCAATCTTTTATTTTCTGGGGATGACGAAGGAAGGAAAGAAGGAAACCAAAATTTTTGAGACTTTTACCTTCCAGACTTGCAAGAGGATTCCGATCCCTTGTATACCAAGCCCCAAGACAAGCAATAGATGTTAGGTTAGGATGGAAATCAGGTTTGGTTCTTCCAGACAATCATGAAAGTATTGACATAGGTGATCGGTGATCCACTTTAGCATCTATAGTACTTTCTGCAATCAATAAATCTAAGAATGGTGCTAAAGAGTGGTAAGATAAAAAGTAAGACTTTGAAATTTTTTCCCTTTCTTGACTCAATAAAACCAATTTTTGAAAACTTTATCAAAAAGATCAAAAAGAGGTAAAGTAGCATCAGTAATCAACTCCNTTAGCATCTATAGTACTTTCTGCAATCAATAAATCTAAGAATGGTGCTAAAGAGTGGTAAGATAAAAAGTAAGACTTTGAAATTTTTTCCCTTTCTTGACTCAATAAAACCAATTTTTGAAAACTTTATCAAAAAGATCAAAAAGAGGTAAAGTAGCATCAGTAATCAACTCCCCCCAGACTTAAATCATACACTGTCCTCATTGTATAATTAGTCGGAGTTAGAGCATAAGAAAAATATGTAAACTGATATCGAAATGGTGAACGATATACCTGACCGATATGGGTATCGATCGATGGTGAGTCACCATCGTCGATCGATGCGTGTTGGTTGTGTCGAGCGATATCGACTGGTTCGTATCGGTCGATAGGTATGGATCGTGTATCTATCTTCCTAAAAACAACTAAAAACGAAACTAGTAAGTAAAAATAAAATAAAATAAGTAAGTAAAATACCTAACAGTGGGTTGCCTCCCACTCAGCGCTTGGTTAAAGTCAGTAAGCTTGACTATGGAGTTATGGTGGCTAGTGAGGTGGGTTGCAGGTACTTGTTGGTAAACAAGTGTCCTCCTTGTCTTGTGTCTCTTCAAACCATGATGTTAGAAAGCTTCTTGTGGCCTTCTCACTTCTGGTCATGCTAGTCTTCAAACCATAAACTTATGTCTGGATCCTTTCTAACCACCCCTCTAAGTTGGCAAGGTTGTACTGATGGTTGCCAAGCATGCTGTAGATGTGTTATGTTGTGCGCTGCATTGCATCGTGGTGTGTCGGATCGTCGGTCGATTCTGGAGGTTTCATATCGGTCGATGGGTTAGGTATCTCATCGATCGATGGGGATGGGTCAGGTCGGCTGGCGAGCTGTCTTTGGATATCTTCTACCTCCTTCTGAATATCTTCTGTTCTCAGTTCTAAACTTCGAACATCATTCTGCACTGGGAACCAATACTTGTCCAGTAGATAGTAATCTTTGTTTTCACAAGACTCAATGGATTTGTAGATCTCGGCTGTGGTTTCTTCAAATTCTTCCCTGGTACAAAATTCTTGAGCACGGGTATCGATCGATGGACTGGGTTTGTCATCGATCGATGGCTTCTGTAAGAGGTGCTCGATCGGGTTAAGTACGGGTGTATCGGTCGATGCAGGGGGATCTGTATCGGTCGCTGCCTGTGTCTGAGACTTCAGTTGTGCGCCCAAATTGTTGACTTCTTCTTGTAGGGCATCTCGTTTCTTTCGTACTGAGTCATTGTGGGTGGTCTGCCATATCATTTCACCTCGAAGTCTTGATAGTTCTTCCTCAAGGTCAAGTCTCGTGCCTGCTATCTTCCAGTTGTGATCGCTGGTAAGGCCATCTAGCATGTAGGTGACTTCTTTCTGTGTGTAGAGCTTGCCATCTGGAACTCCTTTAGTGTAGGCTTCAGAAAATTTGGGTAGACAGAAACAAGAGCGGCCGAATAATGAGGCTCTTTTCAGCAAGTTTCTCATGTCTTCTTTGGTGACAGGGATGATGTCTCCGTTTACTGCTCTTGCATGGCCAGATTCATCTCTGTAGACTCCATATTCATCTTTCTTTTCTAAAAAAACGACGTTCTCCGTTTTGGAAAGCTCTCGTCCCATACTCTCGGTGCGTATCGATCGATGCTAGTCTCCAAGCATCGGTCGACAGTCGTTTTGTCTGGTGCGGGTCGTTTTCGATGATAGGTCCATTGGCCATCTGAAGGATGTCTACAACATCTTCTGTGGAGATTGGAATGATTCTCCCATCTATGGCTCGTGCATGACCATCTGAATCCCTGAAAATACCAAACTCATCCGGAATTAGTGAATTTAAATCAAATTTGGGTGGTTGTACCTCGGATGGTGTTGTGGCAGGATTGGTTGGTGGTTGAAGATTGATATTGATCGATGGAGAAACGTCTTCGTCGGTCGATGGCTTGTAGGTTGTGTCGGTCGATGGCTAGTACTCCATGTCGAGCGATACGGGATCTGCATGTTTAGTTGCGGCTTGTAGGGGTGTTGTGTCTACTGCAAAACTTTCGTGATAACCGCTGGCCCAGCTTCCAATCGAGTAATCTCCGTCTCGTGGTTCGTATGGGACATAGACTGGTTTGCAGTAGGGTTCGTCGCTCGTTGAGTCGAAACGTCATTTGAGCGATCTGGGAGGAGGTATATCGATCGATGGACCAGGTGTCATATCGGTCGATGCTCGACGGATGAAGGTCGGGAATGGAGGTTGTTCTTCATCTTCTCGAAGAAATCGGTACTCTATAGCTCGTTCCTCCTCATACTCCTCCTGAGTAATGATACTAGCAAGCTCGGGCAAGTAGTGATCGTTTTCCCACTCATCTGCACTGAAATCGGCGTCTGGGAACTCGTCTTCGGTCCCTCGGAATACTCCATCGAGCGATGACCAGGTAGAACTGTCGGTCGATGGTGCTGCAAGGATATCGATTGATGGAGAAGTGGTGTCATCGGTCGATACGGCTTCTTCGGTTTCATACTGTTCCATAGAATCAAATTCGTTGGCACAGAAACATGTGGCTACAAGTGTTGAGCTAGCTGGCCTTGGGAACTTGATTACTGGAACAGGGTCGTAGTGAATGGAAGGGTTGATGAGGGTTAGGCAGAGCTTGTTGGTTTGGAGGTCACAAAAAGCTCCAACTGTGGCTAAGAAGGCTCTTCCAAGTAGTAGAGAAGTCTTGAAGTTCAGCTCGTTGGAGAGGATATGGAAGTCTGTAGGAATTATGGTTTCTCCAATCTGTACCTCAAGGTTGCGAACGATGCCTCCAGAGCTTTGCTGAGAACAATCTACAAAGATGAAAGTTTCTTCAGAAGGCTCTATCTTCAGGCCTAGATGATCTGCCATGAGCTTTGGTAAGATGCTAACTCTAGATCCTGTGTCACAGAGGGCACGTGGGAACAAGGTATTGTGAATTTCCCTGGATCATTCTTCTTCTTCAGTGTTATCTTCTGCTTGAGGCTATCACGGACTTGGTTAAACATCCTCCTGATGTCTTCTTCTGTCTCCTTGGTTTCTCTAAAGAACATCCACAATCTGTGTGAAAAGTAGGCTTCTTCAAAAGGTTTCTCTTTAGGTATTCTGAGGACTCTTTTTCTGAAGCTTGACAACTCCTTCTCATTAGATTCTCTTTTATAGGGTTTAGGTATCTTCTCTTTCCTTTTTCGGAGCACTCTCCCCATATTTTCCATTTTTATCTCCATGGACTCAAAAATATCTGTGGGTCTCTCTTTTAGGGCTGCTGTAGGGTTTCTGGTGGTGTAGTATCACTCCCGGAAAGCGTCAAGACCTGCACTGTCGATTTTAGGAAGTGTCACTCGGCGTTGGGGTACTGTGTATCGATCGACACTGGTTGGAGTGTGTCGAGCGATGCCAGGGTCTTATGTCGATCGATGATGGGGGCATCATGTCGATCGATGACAGATCTGGGCGGATGTGGGTGAAGTGCGGCAAATTCCGCGTGAGACATAATCTTGACGGAATTGCACTCGCGAGGGTTTTCGTCGGAGTCCATCGATCGACACTCGTCAAAGTCGATCGATCAATGAACTAAAGGTGATATCGATCGATGTTGAGCTGGTGATATCGATCGATAGTAGTCATAGGCGAATTCTCTTTCACTCTCATCATCAAATCTCTGAATCTCTTCTACTACCTCTTGCCAAAAGTCATCATCTAGGAGGGCATTGATGTTCTGGGTGTGGGCAAACTCCTGCTTCTTAACTGCTTCTCATGTCTGTAACACCTGGGTCTCTAGCTTCTTCACATGGGTGATGAGTGCATCTATCTTCGTGATGAAGGTGGTGTAGACAGAATCGATCTTTCCATTGAAGTTTACCTCGAGTTTCTGGTGACTCTCAAGTATCTTGTCTAGCAATTCCTCCAGTTTAGTATCTTGGGTGGGTGGGTGTGGATTTGAGTAGAAGGTACTTCCATAGCTTATGTTGTTGTTAGGGTTGCTGCTGCTGAAGGTGTTGGGCTTCTGGGGATTCTGGTTAAAGTTGCTTCTCTGGCCTGTGAAGTTTCTGTATCCTCCTTGGTTACCAGATCTCTGAAAACCGGCACCACTAATCCAGTTGACATCTTCTTCAACAATTTCTGAATCTTCCACTGAACAGATTTGCTTGTTTAGGAGCTTCTGAATGTTGTCTAGCTGTGCTTGAACTTCATTGACGTACTCCTTCCCAGGGGATGATGTAGTCTTCATAGAGTTTCTTGTGCTGTTACTGGAAGCTAAGTTGTCAATTAGCTTGATAGCATTCTGAGGATTCCTGGTGGTGAAGTTGTCATCGCTAGCTGTATCAAGTGCTTTCTTGAAATCGGGGCTGATGCCTCTATAGAAGGTGCAGAGCAGTTGTACTTGGTTGAATCCGTGGTGTGGGCAGTCTCGCTGGTAGGACTTGAATCTGTTCCAAGTATCCTTGAATGACTCTTCAGGGGCTTGGGTGAATGTAGCAATCTTCTTCCTCCAGTCTTCAGCGTGTGAATCATCAAAGAAATTACGCAGGAAGGCGTGCTTGATATCATTCCAGGTGGTAAGGGAACCTGGTGGTAGTTGTGTTAGCCACTTCAAAGCTTCTCCAGATAGAGAGTACTTGAAAAGCTTGCAGAAAAGATAGTCTTGAGGGACTCATTTTGCTTTGACTAGGGTGACAAGATCCTCGAACCTCTCCAAATGGTCCATAGGATGCTCATGGGGCAAACCACAAAAAGGGATTTGTCCCACAAGTGTGTAGTACAGTGGCTAGAGCTCAAAATCTCCTCTCTGAATAGCAGGAGGTAGGATGGCTGATCGGTTTGAATAGAACTGATCGGGGCGGTTGTAATCAGCCAAAGTTCTGGTCTCTTCTACAGGTTGAATGATGCCTGTGGGTGCAGTCTCTTCTTCAGTAATGATCTCCTTCTGATCATTCAGCTTCTGACCTGCTGCATTTTGCAGGTGACCATCTTGATCACGCAGGTCTCCATTCTCATCGGGTATGAGAATCATAGGCGCTACCATGTCTTGCCGGTTAGTATCGATCGATGTAAGGTGTGGTGTATCGATCGATGTCAAGTGAAGGGTATCGGTCGACGAATGGTTGTTGATGTCGATCGATGAGGTGATGAAGGTATTGATTGACGAACGGTTGTTGATCGTCGGTGGAAAGGGCGTATCGGTCGATACGATGGTATTGGTATCGATCGATGCGGAGCGTATGTCTTTGCGGATACTACGCTCTAGGTTGTTGGGATTTTCTGAGTACAAAAGCTGCTTGTCCTTGTTGCTTCTAGTACTGCTGGGCATGTACCTGAAAGAGACAAAAACAAAAAGAAAAAAATTTTGTGTCAAAAGATTGAAAAAATAAAAAGTAACAAATAACCTAGACTGAATCAAATTAAATCTAATAGTGATCTTAGTTCCCCAGCAACGGCGCCTAATTTGATGTCACTCAAATGTTTAACCTAAGAAGTGATTTACTCTCTCAAATAAGAGGTTCAATCGTAGTACTTAGGGATCGAATCCACAAGGAACTAGAGTCACAAAAGATATAATCCTAAGTGATTAAGCTAGGTTGAAAAAGGTTTAAAACAGTAAATAAAATAAGTAGTAATGGTAAGTTGCTAAGGAAAATAGGTTTTGGTTTGAAAACAATGAAAAGAAATAGTTAGATTCAAGGTTACTATTCAGAAAATCAGGATTATAAATCTATGGATGTCTTAACGAATTGCTTGCAAATATATGAGAACTTCAACCCTTAGACAAATCTATAGCTGTCGCTATCAGACTCGTCCATTGATCTGATTTCAGACTGCATCCATCGATGTTGCTATCGCAGGGTCGATCGATATAAGCTGTCGTCGATCGATAACTCTAGAGGAGTATCAATCGATATAAAGTATCAGATCAGATTGAAACTGTGTTCACCCGAGAATTTCTATCAGACCGGCTGTCGCATCATGCCTTAATAGAGTCTGGGTTTAGCCAAATGATTTCAGGAAGATGACTATTAGATTAGTCACTCCATAATCATAACTCTAGGTAACAAGTCTAGAGTAAGCATTAGGGTTCATTTGGATAATGAATATAACAACTCAACAATCCATAGTTGGGGCTAATCCCTCATAACTACTTGAACCCCAAATCTAACATATGAATCTACTCAGACATAGTTAAGAGATTCATAGCAAAAGAATAAGAAGAAAAAAAAATGCTTTTATTGCTAAATATAGAATAGAATACAAAACTCAAATCTTGTGTGTCTTTCTAGGGCTCATAGGCATAACTATAAATAGGGAGTACAATTAGGTTAAAAACTCGTCAGGGGCAGTCTTGTAATTTGGTGAGAACTTGGGCTTCAAGTCGGCCAAGTAAGTCTTGCTCATCACGCTCTGTATCGATCGATGGTACATTGTGTACATTGATCGATGGAGTATCTCGACTTCAACTTCTACGGAATCGTCATCGATCGATTACACAAGGTGTGTATCGATCGATATGTGTCTCTCAATGTCGGATCTTCATAGTCAACTTGTAAAACTCTCCTTTAAGCTCCATAGGGCACCTAAATCATCACTTTACGACAAAATGCTCCTGAACCTGAAAACATACCAAATAGACTCCAAAACATAGATAATTATAATAAAAACATATAGAAAATATGACCAAAAACGGGTCAAAATCATGGTATATCAGTATGAGATAGAACAGTGTCTTAATTCGATTCAGAAAGGTTTAATTGGTGTGAGTACATATTTACTGAACTTGTTGCTCTATGGGAAGTACATAATAATTGTGTGAAATTGCTTGTTTGTAATTGTGGCCACTGTGAGTGTAAAGAAGCTATGCTTTGAAAAGATTGCAACAGCGCAGCCGTGTCACTAAATTTCTTATGGGACTTAATGATGCATATGAACAGACTCACCGTCACATTTTGATGCTTACACCTATTCCGGCGATTGATGATGTATTTAACATGGTTTCCCAAGATGATTGACAGAAGAGTCTTAAACCTGAAGTTAAGATTGACTCCGTAGTGTTTCAGACTTCTAATGTTCTTGAAGCAGCTACTAATGGATACTATATTAATCCAGTAGAGAATGTTACTTATGCTGCTCAGTATCGTCCACATACCAAGATTGTTTGTACACAGTAATGGTCATATTGTCCAGAAGTGTTACAAGCTCAATGGTTATTCACCTTGTCACAAGATGTATAATCGATCTTCTAATCAAGCTCCTTCTCATGGAAATCTACAGTCTGGTCCACGGCCTTCTTAGCATACCCAAGCTTCCCAACATTATTCTCAGTAGACAGCTAATGTGGCTAATGTAGTCACTTGTTATGGTGTTACTAGTCTGGATTTAGCAAGTTTAGATCAAAGCATGTGTAGTCTTCGATCAACCAGCTTACATCTCATGTTTCTCCCACACTAACATCGTCTATTGTATCCAGTTTTGCATCTTCACTCTCTACAGCTACCATAACTCAACATGGCTATACGGATCCTCAATCATCATTTGGTATTGTTCTATACCCTTACAATTTTCTAGCCTTCACTATTATCATAACGCTTTAACATTCCAACATAATTTCCTTTTCGCACTTGCTTCCGCGCTTAACAATGATAGTTCGATTTTAGATAGTGGGACTACTACTCATGTTTGCTCTCAATTAGCAAGGTTTAGTGAGATTTTTCCTATGCAAGGTGTGATAGTGTCCTTTCCTGATGGTACTAGTGTTTCTATTACACATACAGGAACCATCCATATAACTGCATCATTAGTTTTGTATAATGTTTTACATGTTCCCTCTATTCGTTTCAATTTTATCAGTGTTAGCTCGCTTTTACAACTTGATAATTGCTCTGCTCATTTTAATCCTCGTGAATGCTTTATTCAGGACCATACTCGGGATTTAATGATTGGTAAAGGACTCTATTCAACAATTTATACATTTTTGAGTCGATCATCAACTCTCTTGGAACAAATTTTTGTGGCTCATTGGTTGATGGAAACTTATGGCACCAGCGTTTAGAGCATCCATATCTTACAAAGTTGTAACACATTCTTGGTATTTCTATGTTAAATCGAGTCTAGATCATTGTCATGTTTGTCCATTAGCTAAGCAAAAGAACTTACCTTTTTTTCCTCATAATCACTTGTCATCATCACCATTTGATTTAATTCATTTAGATACTTGGGGCCCTTTCTCTATCGAGTATGTAGATTGATATAAGTAAGTACTTTGTAACCATTGTTTATGATTGTACTCATGTTACTTGGCTTTATATGATGAAAAATAAAAGTGATGTTAGATCAATACTTTTTACTTTCATTTTGCATGTTAAAACTCAATAGAAATCTGTCATCAAAGCAATCCAAAGTGAAAATTCGCCAGAATTGGCCTTTCCTCAATTAATAAAAGAACATGGTATTGTTCATCGGGTTTCTTGTGCATACACACCTCAACAGAACTCTGTTGTTGAACAAAAACATCAACACCTTTTAAATGTGGCTCGTGCATTACTTTTTCAATCTCAAGTTCCTCTTATCTACTAGAGTGAGTGTGTGTTTAACGACAGTGTTTCTTATCAATCACACACCATCTTTACTTTTAAACAAACTTTCTCCTTATGAGGTCTTGTGTAAGCAAGCTCCTGATTACAGTTTTCTTCGTTCATTTAGTTTGTTCCATGCATCTACATATACTAAAGATAGAACAAAATTTACAGCACGTGCTATCATTTGTGTTTTCCTTGATTATGCTTATGGTTATAAAGGTTACAAAGTTTTAGATTTAGAAACTAATCAAGTTTTTGTCTCTCGCAATGTCACGTTTCAAGAAATAATTTTTTGGTTTAAAACTAAGTCTGCGGATGCTTGTGATGATTCTTTGTTTACAGAGACTATTTTACCTTTATCTACTCATGTTTCATTCGATAATGCTGCATCTTTACATGTTCATAATGCTCATATTCCATCCAATGTGGTTCATGTACCTCTTCAACCTAATAATGTCTCTCATTTGAGGGATGATGTTACATCAACTACATGACAATTTTCATTTTCTAACACTCGATCGAGGCGACAAGGTAAGGCTCCTAGCTATCTTGTTGATTATCAGTGTTTTCTTACCAAAGCTTCCACATCTTCATCTTTTAATTCTCCTTCTTCTTCTATAACTCCTTATTCTCCTTCATTTGTTGTTGATTACTCTTGATTGAAACCCACCTATCAGTAATTTATCCTATCTTGTACCCTCAAGACAGAACCACGAAATATACAAGAGGCCTTGGCTGATCCTATTTGGAATAATGATGAGATTACAGCATTGGAGACTAAGGAAACTTGGACGGTGCTATGTTTACCTCCGGAGAAGCATTTTATTTGTTGTAGATGAGTGTTTAAGATAAAGTACAATGCTGATGGTACTATAGATCATCCAAAGATTCGTTTGGTGGCTAAGGGATATTCTCAGGTGGAAGGATTTGATTATATAGATACATTTTCTCCGGTTGCAAAGCTTGCTAGTGTTAAGCTCTTGCTTGGTTTACCTTCTTCTTTTGGCTGGTTCCTCACTCAAATGGACGTATCTAATGCCTTTCTACACGGTGATTTAGATGAGGAAATCTACATAAGTTTACCTCAAGGTTATACATTTAATGGAGAACTTCCTCCTAATCTGATTTGTCGATTGAACAAGTCTTTATATGGGTTGAAAAAGGTGTCAAGGCAATTGTATCTGTATTTTTCTCGTGTGATTCTTTCCGCTGGTTTCATGCAGTCTCCTGAAGATTACACTCTGTTCATTAAACAGTCTGGCTCTTCCTTTATTGTCTTACTTGTTTATGTGGATGATATCTTGATTGCTTCTAACAATGATGCAGACTTACAAGTTCTTAAGTTTGTTCTTCACAAAGCTTTTGTTATTAAAGACTTGGAACAACCAAAATTTTTATTGGGATTGGACATTGCTCGCTCCAAGGATTTATGTTTGTCAGCGAAATTATGCATTAGATATACTGGAAGCAACATGTATGACAGACTGTAAACCAAGCTCCATACTTATGCATCTTACTATCAAGTTGACTCGGAAGACTGGAACTCCTCTAGTGAATATTACTCAGTATAAAGAATCAATTGGAAGACTTCTATACTTGACCATCACGCGTCCAGATATTACATTTGCTGTGAATAACTTGAGTTAGTTTCTATCTTGTCCTACTGATGTTCACATCCAAGCAGCTTACAAGGTTTTGCGATATATAAAGACTAATTCTGGTCGAGGTCTTTACTATGCTAATGATACAGAACTCTGTCTCAACGCTTTCACGGATGCAGACTGCGCTACATGTCTTGAAACACGTCGCTCTATGACAGGTTACTATGTTTATCTTGGTACTTCTACTATTACTTAGAAGTCCATGAAGCAACAAACTATTAGCTGGAGTAGCACGGAGATAGAGTATGGAATCATGGCTTTGGTGACTTTCTTTGGCTGGCTTAGTTACTACATGGTTTCAAGGTGAAGGCTACGGTTCCAGCGAAGCTCTTTTGTGAGAACGAATCTGCAATGCCTATAGCTTTGAAACTGATGTTCAATGAGCAAATGAAATATGTAGATATTGATTGTCATACAGTGCGGGATGAACTCAGGCTTGGCTTCATGAAATTGTTTCATATGTCTTCTTTGAATTAAACATGCTGATATACATACGAAGGTCTTACATCCAGGACTATTTCATTCCCTCCTTCAACGGATGTCTATTTCAAATCTCTTTAAGCCGTAAGTTTTAAATTGGTTTGAGAGAGTGTATTAGTATATGTATTAAATTTTGGTTAGGTTCTTAGCTAACCATTGGTTTAGTGATTTGGTTTCTTTTTTTCTAAACCACTTATGTATAAATAGTGAACCATTGTTACACTTTACAACTTTAATCAGAAATTTTCATCAATTCATCTTTCTTTAAATATACTCCTCCAGTAAATTCGTTCATATCAAAATCTAATCCAGCAAGCTTTTTAAAGGTGGCTCGAGTGAGTTCTAGGTATTCTCTCAATCGCATTTGTATTTGGACTTCATTTCTATTACAGTGTAAGACGTACGTTGAATCTTTGCATTCCCCTATTCACGCTTTCGCTTCAGTTGACTTATGCAAACTGCTTGATGATAAGTGCTTTCTGGGTTGATCAGCGATTAGGTTTCCTCACTCGTATAAAATGGCTGTGTAAATGCTTTATGTTGTCCTTTTTTTTTATTAGAAATCTATAAGATTTTTGATTCAGTGTTGCTTCTGCTCCTGGGATGGTGTTGATGACTGGAGGCTACCTCATACTCGAGAGGCCAAACACAGGGCTTGTTTTGAGTACCAACGCACGATTCTATGCCGTTGTGGAGTCCATCAAGCCTGAAAATTGAGGATGGGTTTGTACTTCCTTCAGGAACATACATACATTCTTCTTCTTCTCATTTTATGTTATATTAGCAAGTAATAATGTTAAGGCTCATAAAAAAAATGGTGTTTGTTTGGTTGATTGCTTTTCCAGCAATGGACAGATGTCAAATTAACATCACCGCAGCTCTCAAGTGAAAGCATGTATTTTTTTGACTCTTCAGTCTGTGTCTGCAAGGCAAGATCCCAAAGTTTTTTTATCTGATGCGCTGCATCTTTGTTCTTATCTCAGTATCATAAGTTATAAGTGATAGCGAACTTATACAAATCCCTTCTCTTGAGCTGCTTGTACAAAATGATGATAATCTTGTTTATTCTCATAGATAGAATCGCTTGGGCTTCCATTGACACCAGAAACTCTAGGTACCCTTGCCATTTTGCGCCAAACATATTCAACGCAGGCGAGTCAAATGGTGCTAGTGATAGATTTTAGATCTCGTAAATTTGTAAACTCTGTATTAAGGAATGTGAAAGGAGCTTTATAAGTACAGATTCAGATCTCTATCTCATCTCGATATTGATCTTCATCTACGATCTCATCACGATCGTCTCTAGACTCATATCGTCTTAGAAAGCACATACAAAGCATGAAAAACAGAAAGAGAAAACAACTTGCTATTTATTCAAAAGATTCAACGGTCTTCACTTCTCGTTGACTCTAACGGCAAAGCCTCTCGCTGAACTCGAGGCTTTCTTTTCTTTATGTAACAACCTCCAATATCGAACCCTCATTCTCAGAACCAGTCTTTCCTTTATTATCCTTTCCATCCGAAATAGCTTCCAATACCAAACCCTCCTTCTCAGAACTAGTCTCTTCAACAACTTTCCCTCTCCTCCTGATATAAGACCGTTTGAACTTATCAATACTTCCCCCTTTAAAATCAAGCTTGTCCTCAAGCTTGAAATGTGGAAATTGATGAACAAACTCAATGTAAGACATCCAAGAATTCTCATACTCAGGTAGTGCACACCACTTCACTAATAACTCCAAATGCCCAGTAGCATCATAACGTTTGGCAACCACATCTTCAAGAACAAGAATCTGCTCAACCTCATCAGTAAGTACAGCTGGTAAAGCTTGCACGGCGACCCCTTTTCCCAGTGCCTCCTTCAGTTAAGACACATGGAAAACCGGGTGTATCTTCGAAGAGGCTGGGAGTTGCAGCTTGTAAGCAGCCTTTCCGATACGAGCCACCACCGGAAACGGACCATAGAATTTAGCCGCCAATTTCTGACACACCCTCCGAGACACTGACTGTTGACGAAAGGGCTTCAGTTTAAGATAGACCAAAGTCCCCACATCGAATTCCACATCCCTGCGATGATCATCTGCATACCGTTTCATCAACTCTTGAGCACGAAGCAAGTTACTTCGAATACGCTCCAACATCATATCGCGTTCCTTTAAAGCGGATTCCAACTCAAAATTTGCAGTGGAACCTTCTTCAAAGCGAACAATAGACGATGGCTCACGGCCATAAACCACCACAAAAGGAGACGTCTTCAAAGAGGTATGAAACGCCATATTATACCACAGCTCTGCCCACGCAAGATACTTGTACCAAGTACGTGGGTGTGTAGATGCAAAACAACGGAGGTACGTTTCTAAGCATCGATTAAGCACTTCCGTCTGACCATCAGTCTGAGGGTGGAACGCGGTACTGAACTTCAACTTCGTACCAGCCAAACGGAATGCCTCTGTCCAAAAAGCACTGAGGAAAATCCTATCACGATCTGACACCATGCTCTTAGGGAAGCCATGTAAGCGCACAATCTCTGTCACAAACTTAGCAGCAACGTCAACTGTGGAAAAAGGATGTTTCAACCCAAAGAAGTGCCCATATTTACTCAACCTATCCACCACCACAACAATCACATCAAACCCTTGAGAAGTAGGTGATCCTTCCACAAAATCCAAAGAAATGTCATCCCAAATACGCTCCGGCACAGGTAAAGGCTGGAGTAAACCAGCAGAAGACAGAGTAGATGATTTATGCGTCTGACAAATGACACACTCCGACACATACTGCTGGATTGTTTTGTAAATTCCTTCCCAGTAAAAAGAAAGCTGCACCCTCTTCAGTGTCTTCAACACACCTGAATGGCCTCCAAACTTACTATCATGACACTCACGTAGTATCAAAGGAATAAATCTAGACTTCTTCGGTAAGAACAGCTCCGTTTATACCACAAACGACCACCAATCACTTGATTCCTTTCATTCTTAACCACCCCTTCTAACACCTTTTTTTTTAACAACAACACCTTCGGGTCATGATCAACTTCCTCATAAATGTCCTGCAACTGTAAAGCTGAAGGAACTGTAAGTGCCAACAACACACCCTGCAACGATTGATTAGCTCCCACCAAACTCCTAGATAAACCATCGGCAGCTTTATTCTCACATCCAGGTTTATAAAAAATATCGAAATCATACCCCAAAAGATGAGTCAACCACCTTTGATACTCCATGTTAACCTCCTTTTGTTCCAAAAGAAATTTGAGACTTCTCTGATCAGTGTGAACCTCAAACTTTCTTCCCAACAAATAATGTTTCCATTTCTGCACCGCCATAACTACCGCCATCAATTCTCTCTCATAAGCTGGCTTTAGTTGCTCCCTTGGTGTTAAAGCATGACTAAAGAAAGCTATTGGTTGCTTCTCCTGCATCAACACTGCCCCCAAGCCAAAACCGGAAGCATCAGATTCAATGACAAAAGGCTTTGAGAAATCTGGTAATGTTAACACTGGAGTAGAACACATAGCCAACTTCAAAGCATCAAAAGCACTCTGAGCTTCATCACCCCACAGAAATTGATCCTTCTTCAGTAACGTAGTTAAGGGTTTCGCAATGGCTCCATAATGTTGAACAAAGCGACGGTAGTACCCTGTTAACCCTAAGAACCCCCTCAACTGTTTCACATTCTTTGGTGTTGGCCAATCACGCATAGCTACTGTCTTTGTAGACTCGGTAGCAACTCCCTGAGCAGTAATGATATGTCCCAAGTACTCGACCTGAGTTAACCCAAAACTACACTTCTTCTGATTAGCCAAAAGCTGATGATCTTTAAACACTTGCAACACAGCCTCCAAATGTACAACATGTTCCTCCACAGTCTTGCTAAAGATCAACACATCATCAAAGAAAACCAACACAAACCTCCGGAGAAAAGGTCTGAACACTCTGTTCATTAAAGCCTGAAAGGTGGCTGGAGGGTTAGTCAAGCCAAAAGGCATAACTAAAAACTCATAATGCCCCTCAATAGTCTGGAATGCAGTCTTGGCGATATCCTCTTCCACCATTCGAATTTGGTGATAACCGGAACGTAAATCCAATTTAGAGAAGATAGTTGCCCCATGTAACTCATCCAAGAGCTGGTCAATGACCGGAATAGGAAATTTATTTGGGACAGTCACTCGGTTCAAAGCCCTGTAATCTACACAGAAACGATAACTTCCATCTTTCTTCTTAACAAGTAGCACGGGACTTGAAAACGGACTGTTACTAGGTCTAATAATCCCACTATCCAACATATCAGCGACCATTTTCTCCATGACCAACTTCGTTGAGTCTGGGTAACGATAAGGACAAACTGAAACCGTAGTAACACCCGGAAGTAAGGAGATAGAATGCTCAATTCCCCTAAAAGGAGGTAACTGAGTAGGTAACGCAAAGACCTCAGCAAATTTATCCAGCACATGCGTCACCGGAACAGGAACTACTTCAGTAGGTAACGGTCCAGTCAAAGCAGTCAACTGCACCTCTGCAAGAACAGGATCACCCACCAGTGTAGCATCCAAGGATTGAAAAGAAGTCTTCTTCTCATGTAAGCTACGGTCCCCCCACAACGTGACTCGTGTGCCTTGATACACGAAAGAAAACTCTTGTTCTTTCCAATCAACCTCACACTTCCCCAACGTCTCCAACCACTCAATTCCTAAAACCACATCCACGTTTTCCAACTCCAAAACAGTAAATGTAGTCAAGTTAATCTCAAAGATAACTGAACTACACACACCAATGCCCTTCACAATCACACCATTCTCCAACAAAACATCCATTCCTCGAGCTGCACAAAGTTGTAAATGCAACTTCTTCACTACGTCAGGGGAAATAAAATTGTGGGAAGCACCACTATCCAACAAAATAGTCACTCCATTCTTCTCAATGTATCCCAACAATTTGATAGTTCGAGGAAAACTAATTCCCATGAACGCATTGTAAGATAAAATTTTCAACTCGCTCTTCATCCCATATGTCACCACCTCCTCACTATCCTCTTCAGCCTCCACCAACTCCATCTCGAGACCATTAACCACAGTCAAAATGCGTAGCTCTCTCTTAGGACAAATACTCGCATGAAGTTTAGACCATTTATCCCCGTACTTAAAACACACTCCCTCCCTACGCATACCATCTAATTCAGCATCCGAATACTTCAGTCTAGCTCGCTGAGTAGAACGGTGAGGATTAACATTTTCCTTCTGTTTCCCATCCACGTTAGACTGTAAACGTTCTGCAGTAATACGACTTGTGTAAGAAGTATTGCTCGACTTAGACGCAGGTTGTAGTGTATTGCGCTGTTGTGGAGTAGAACGAGAAGATTGTTCACCCACAACTTTGCAAAAATCACTAGTTTCCATTCGAAGCACAGCCGCAATGAAGTTAGGCAACCCCTGCGGATCCTTCATACGTATCACCTCCTTCATCTCCAAAGACAATCCATTATAAAAAATACGCTCCAGGTGATGGTCCTCCAATCCTGGTACCTGAGAAGATAATTCTTCAAACTCTGAAACATACTCTGTAACAGAGCCCGTCTGTTTGATAGCAAACAAACGAGTCTCAGGTTCCTCGTCAATGGACTCTGAAAAACGAATCAACAATCTTTGTTTAAACTCATTCCAACACTTAAATCCTCCCCGTCTCATCTCCCAACCAAACCACTTCTTCAGAGCTCCCCGTAAACACAACGGAACCAAATCAAGCTTCGCATCATCAGTATATCTCCCCAAATTGTAAAAATACTCCAAATCCATAATCCAATCCGACACTTTAGTACCATCACACACCGGCATCTCAACTTTCTTCAACATACTCTCCCTATTATCCAAATTCAAATCGCCAGAACGATAACCACATGTATTATTCCGGTTACGATCCAAAAGAGGCGTTCGTACCTGAGAAACCGGTTGAGACGAACCAGATTGTTGTTCGATCTCCGAACACGGCATTTTCCCCACCGATTTCAACACCGCTTGCACCGAAGTCGCCAACGACACCACCGCAGACTCCAGCGAAGTCATCTTCGTGTCAATCGACGACACACGGCTCTCCACCGCCGACACCGCTGCATACGCCACTCCTTGTTCCCGATTTAAACGGAAAAACGCACCAGAAAGGAACTCCATCTGACTATCCATCCCCAAACCACGGAGATCTTCCTCCTCCATGATATTCGAAAACGAAGAGCCACTACACGCCATCTGAATCGTCGAATTCGAACTTTACACCGCACCAATGATAGATTTTAGATCTCGTAAATTTGTAAACTATGTATTAAGGAATGTGAAAGGAGCTTTATAAGTACAGATTCAGATCTCTATCTCATCTCGATATTGATCTTCATCTACGATCTCATCACGATCGTCTCTAGACTCATATCGTCTTAGAAAGCACATACAAAGCATGAAAACAGAAAGAGAAAACAACTTGCTATTTATTCAAAAGCTTCAACGGTCTTCACTTCTCGTTGACTCTAACGGCAAAGCCTCTCGCTGAACTCGAGGCTTTCTTTTCTTTCTGTAACAACCTCCAATATCGAACCCTCATTCTCAGAACCAGTCTTTCCTTTATTATCCTTTCCATCCGAAATAACTTCCAATACCAAACCCTCCTTCTCAGAACTAGTCTCTTCAACAACTTTCCCTCTCCTCCTGATATAAGACCGTTTGAACTTATCAGCTACCTGCAAACCTGAAGTAGAAAACACTGGATTAGGTTCTTCTGCCGCAACTACAACAGCTGTGGTTGCTACATTACCTTGGAGTGGTTGACCTATCTGATCCGTGTAAAGAAGGAAAGTTTGGTTGTTCTGATCTAGATGTAATCCACATGATAGCACAAACATCTAATTGTCTTGCACAAGGGAAGGTCGGAAGTGGGTTTGATGTCAGATGTGCGGTCTATGGAAGCCAGCGTCATGTTCGACTCTCTCCAGAAGTCTTGTCATATGCTCAGGTTTGTAATGAGAAATTAACTGTATATTGATCTTCCACTAAGGATGAGAATATACTTACATCCAAGTTTTGCAGGTTGCAGTAACGGGCCGTTACATGAAGTTATTGGCAGAATTTGAAGGGAAAATGGGACCACGAGAGAACGGATTTCTGTTTACCACCACTAATGAATCTTGTAAAGATACAATCTGATGAAAAGACATGTGATGGACCTCACAGACGTCTGAGTTCCTGGACTTCTGTGACACCTTGTGTACTAAAAAGATGTTGTCTTATATAGTTCGTTGGAGTGGTGGATCCTCCACACCATCAATGGTAGGTGCTATGAAGAAGTGGCAAATGTCTGATCCAGAGAAAACACGAGAAAGTTGGCAAAAGTTGTCAGATGCAAATTTGGAACTGGAAACCAAGCTAAACAATCTGAGCAAGTTAGCTAGAGACCATTGGGATGTTTATCTAGGAATTATCAAGTCTTGTAGTGTGCTTACTTCCGAACAGGTACTTTTCCATTTGCTGAGTACTGATTTTGTTATATATTTTACATCAAAGAGCAGCTTGGTTTATTTGCCTCTTGTATCTGATGTTTAGTGGGTGCTTCATACTACTGAACCAATCAACAAAGCAATTATTGTAGAACTATTAGGAGCAAGACAAGCTATGGTGAGAAACAGAATTCTTATGCGGCAGATGCGTGACGCTGCTGGTGTTCCGGTTAGTTGTTATTTTATTCTGCTTCATATCTCAACTGACCATTTGTGAATGATATCTTTGTGTTGATGCATAAAATACCCAGCATACAAGATATAAGGGTTCAAAGAAATCACGTTTATATAACAAATTGACTTGTTTTGCATCTTCATTGACCTTTGAGTGACCATGGAATTGCAGATAGAACCTGAATCCGAAACTCAACTTTTGGATTCTACAATGACTGCTGAAGGGGTTCTACTTGCTGGTGTTCCTCGAGCTGGTGGATTTGATGCCCTTTTTGCAATTACTTTAGGGTATTCTGGAAGCAAACTGACCCAGGCATGGAGTTCACACAATGTTTTGGCCTTATTGGTGAAAGAAGATCCACACGGCATTTGCCTAGAAAGTGGTGATCCACTCACTACAGGTATTATTTCGGGCGTTTCTTCCATTCATCTTGAGTAACCAACATTGTTTGGCAGTGTTATTAGGCGCATCACCAAGTTTGGTTGAGTATACTAGGTGCTATATTACTTTGGTGTAAGCATTTTTCGTGGTTTTTCACCCATGTAAGTCTTGTAACTCTTGGAAAAAAACTCACCGGATAAAATAAAACTAGATGCTTTAACAATGTTCTTAGTGTTTGTTTCATTTAAGGGAAAATTCCATATAAATACCCCAACTAAATTCTATTAAGCTTTTTAATACCCAAACTTTTTCACAACCCAGTTTAATACCTCAACTAATTATTCTGCCCATTTTAATACACCAACTTTTATAACTGTATCTATTTTAATACTCAAACTTTATTTATTTTAATTAACAATACTAATAAGTTTCAAACGAAATTTTAAAAAATCTCCAAAATCTAAGAAAAAATATTAAAATTTTCTAAGTTTATTTTAAGATTTAAAAAATAAGGTAAACAAACTCTGTAGAAAATTTAATGTTTTAAAAAAAAAGTTTTTGAAGGAAAAAAAAATAAATTACTTTTTATTTCAAAAAAACAAACTAAATTCAATATATAAAATTTAAAAAACTTATTACAAAACTTAAGATTATAAAAAAATTATTTAATTTCGTTACTCAAACATATAATAAAATTATTTTTTTTTGTGAAGTTTAGACATTTTTAAAATTTCATTGGAAACTTATTAGTATTGTTAATTAAAATAAACAAAGTTTGAGTATTAAAATGGATACAGTTATAAAAGTTGATGTATTAAAGTGAGCAGAATAATTAGTTGAGGTTTTAAACTGGGTAGTGAAAAAGTTTGGGTATTAAAAAGCTTAATAGAATTTAGTTGGGGTATTTNTAAAATTTCATTGGAAACTTATTAGTATTGTTAATTAAAATAAACAAAGTTTGAGTATTAAAATGGATACAGTTATAAAAGTTGATGTATTAAAGTGAGCAGAATAATTAGTTGAGGTTTTAAACTGGGTAGTGAAAAAGTTTGGGTATTAAAAAGCTTAATAGAATTTAGTTGGGGTATTTATATGGAATTTTCCCTTCATTTAACGCTTTTTTTTTATTGGTATCTTTATGCTTGAAAGAGTGAAAAAAGAATTTTAACATTAAGGATATTGAAGGAATCCAAATCTACCAATAATCTTTACAAGAGCAAGTTCCACCTTTAAAGAGGTGAAACCTGTTCCTATCTCTTACAACGATCTCTCTTTCGTAGATCATGGAGATTTTCTTTGTATATGTGTGACAGTCACTACACATCCTCAGGTTTCTAGCTATTCTAATGATAGACCCTGGAGGTGTATACAATAGTGCAAAGGCAAGGGCCACCTTTTGGCTATGTCCTTTGAGTCTCTCTCTTTTCTCTTCTTCATCTACGTTTAGCAATATCTGTGTCACATCTGGTGTATATCCTTCAAATTTTAGCTGCCACTCCATCTGGTGTAGCATCTTGTAGATCTCTTTGCATTGTGGGTGGAACCGATCTTGTGAAACAAACCTGTGTGTTTTACCTTTAACCTCAACGATGCTAAAACCCGGGGTTTGCTTCAAACCCTTGTTAGCCATTTCTGTTCGAACTCTGGCTACATCTTCCCACATTTGAGCTTGTGCATACATGTTAGAGATCACCAAATAGTCACCTGGGTTGTGTGAGCTTAGCTTAATCAGTTCTCGAGCTGCTACCTTTCCTAGCTCAACGTTCTGATGAACTCTGCATGAGCTTAAGAAGCTTCTCCAGACAACATCAGTTTGCTCAATGGGCATGTTCTGGATAGTTTCCAAGGCTTCCTCGAGCAGTCCATCTCTTCCTAGAAGATCAACAAGGCAGCCATAATGCTCAACAGTTGGCTCCACTTTACCCTCCCTCAACATTTCCTCAAAGACTCGACGACCTTCTTTGACAAGACCAGAGTGGCTACAGGCATTAAGAACACTGACATACACTACATGATCTGATTCTATACCTTCTTTGATCATCTCTGAGAACATCCTCAAAGCTGCTTCTCCTTCTCCGTGCAAGGCGAGTCCTGAGATCATTGCACTGTAAGTCAAACTGTTCCTACTCTCCATCTTCCTAAATATATGCAACGCCTTGTCTAAGCACCCGCATTTAGAGTACATATCTACTAGTGAAGTTTGAACTGCTATGTTGAGTTCGCTTATGTTTCTCAACAGGTAGCCATGAATGCTCATTCCTAGATCAAGTGCACCGGTGTTAGCACAAGCCGAGAGAGCACTAACCATTCCACTTTCTTCCGCCTTCAAACCCGTTTCTCTACACATTTCACGGAACAGCATCAAGCAATCACTCCACATTCCTACTCCTGCACGAGCTGACACCATTGAGCTCCAAGACGCAGCTGTTTTAGATTCAATCTTATCGAAAACGGTAGAAGAAAGTGTCATCTCCCCACATCTTCCATACATATTGATCAAGCTATTCTGAACAAACACATCAGCGTCAAAGCCGAGCTTAAACACGTGGCCATGAATCTGCTTCCCTTCAGGAAGCGACTTTAAACGAGTGCAAGCCTTGAGAAGAAACGGGTACGTGAAATTATCTGGCTCAATCCCTTCCTGTATCATCTCATTGTAAACACACAATGCTTCCTCGAAACTGGTTGCGTTAACATACCCTCTGATCATTGTATTGTAATCAAAGGTGCACGGATCATCGATTTCTCTGAAAATGGACGCTGCGTAGTTCATACTGTTCTCCCATCCCGAGTGAGCGCATGTCGAGAGAACGCTGCTCGCTGAGAATGGAGAGGAGGAGAATAAACTGAGCTTGATGAACTTGGCGTGGACTTGCTTGAACTCTTCTATGTTCTTGCATCTCTTCAAGAGGTGTAAACACTCTTGCTCTTTTGATCTACAGTTGTGGTTGACTTCTGGGTTATGACTTACGTCGTCTCGAGAAGCTAGAAGAGACTGTAGAAGTGGTGATGATTTAATCATCTTCTTCCCGAAACCATTAAGCAAAACTAGAGGTTAGGTGCCTGAAAAATATTCTAGGAAATTGAGTTTCTGGAGCTTAGAGCCTTTCTCTGATCATCGGAGAAAGATTTTAGAGTACATTAGGGACGAGTTTCGAGTCTCATCCCCGGGAGATTTTCCTGGGAAATATGAGCCACAAGTTAAAACTCGGGAGTCATGATAAGTTGTGATGAGTGTGAGAGAGAGTGGGTGTTTTGGATTTCCTCTCCGTGACATGTCTCAGTTGATGAGGCCCACCTTTGCTTAACAGATTCTTACATGATTTCTTTATGGCTCAATTCGGTTTGATTTCATTATGGCTCAATTCGGTTTGGTTATTCTTAACCAAACTAACCGAAACTTGAAATTCGGCCCTTCTCGTTTTCAGTAGGAAACCCTAACAAGTTTTTCGATAATCGACTCCTCTCGGCTCTCAGGCTCCGACAAAATTTGTAGAAAAGTGAAATGGCTCATAAGCCTTATGAACAATATCAGATTACATTTGGGTTCTGTTATCTAAAACAAAAAGTAAATTTGTGAAAGCATTTGACAAATTAAACAGTCAATTCATATATCACTATTACGATATGATGTGTTACATTTTTGTTAGTTAAAGTAACAGAACTGGGTCGGCCATCCATTTTCAATGAATACAAATTTGACTATGTTGGTATTACCGCACAAAATTTTGCTTACCGTCAACATTTAGGGTATGACTGATAATTGGTAAGTAGTAGTAGAGTAATTGAGAGTAAATAAAAGTGAAGAAATTGAGAGGAAAAAAAAAGTGAAAATTAGAGTAAATGAGAATAAAAAAAAGTGTGATTGGTAACAGATTAGAATAAATGATAGTAAACAAAAGTAAATGAATAATAATAAAAATCTAATATTTATTAACTATAAAACACTATAATAAAATGTACATTACATTAAATTATAATACAAAACTAATTTTAAATATATTACAATAAAAGTATTAAAAACAAATCTTTACAATAAATAAATTATAGTATATTTATCGTCGAGGTTTACGTTGATTTGAAGTCCATATTTGTTCAGCAATTTGAGTATGAACTATTTGCATATACGTTTCAGCTTCTGATTCTTCTTCTCCTTTCAAAGTATTATTTTCATCATTCTCAATATCTTGTACTTTTTCACCATCATTCTCGATATTACTATCGTCAAAATCAGAATCTTAAAATTATGCTGAGGAATAAAATTATGTAAACCATCATAGCAAATTTACACTTCTATGCGAGGCGATATCATACCTATAAGGAAATTCATTAAGAACCCTCCATTTTTTTTTAAATTACAAATGTCTGTTCGATAACTAGACATAAAGATGCATGACATCTATTATACATTTCTTTGATGGTTCTAGTTGGTTAACCATTATTAAATTCTTGGAGATGATATCTTGTGTTCTTTTCAAATTCTTTTTAAAATAGAGCTAAATATCCACGTCTATTAGCATATCCAGAATCGACTCTTTTTTAGAAGTACAAGAAATATCAGATCATCTCGTATTGCAGTCGCAATACTCTAACATCATGTGCAGATTCCGCCATTCCAACATAACAATATGTGAAAAGCATTTTATAATCACATATGGTCAAAACTCTAAGGCTACAAATTCCTTTTCTATATATAAATTGGAGACCTGGTAAGACCATAACTGGTACATGCATTCCATCACGAGCACCAACAAATCCATGAAAATAAGTTTTATATTTTGCATCACTCTTAAAACGGTTGGAGATGGTTGTAAGTTCTTGGGATATTCGTGGTCGTACATAATTTACAGTCACTCGCTTCATTGCTTGAAGCACATCATGAAACTTTTGCCAATTGTCTCTTGCGAACGTCCAAACCTTAGTGCAATATCACGTGAAGTATCGTTTTGTGCACATATTGCTACACTCTCATCAAGATCTATGCGGCTCGAGGCTTCTAACCCATAATTCTCATGCAGTATTCCGCACAATCGTGTGAAAACCTCCGGACTCATCCTACGAAGTGTTTGACATGAAATATCCTTATCGCAAATTTAAGCTTGTTTAATAAGCCATCCTTTTTCTTCATCCAAACTAGTGGGTCGCTTAGAAAAATATCTTCAATAATATTTCAACATAAGAGATATGCATGTGTTCATAGCCCATTCTTCTTCTAGTAAGATCAACTCCGCAATCTCTTCCTCATTAAGATTTTTGACTCCGTTTGAACGTAATTCAGCAATTCGAAATTCCTGATAATTCATGTAAAAAGTAGAGTTAGTAATTGAAGAAAAAAATACATTCACCAATATACATAAACAAAATATATTTTATTAATTCACAACAACATTAATTTTGTCCATCATTTCCCCTACTTGTTAAAAAAGTTAAACATTTTTGGAACATTTCCAAAACTTGATCATGGAAATCTATGAGGGTTCATGTCAAATGACCTTGAGTTGAAATTTCCAAAGTTATGAAAAGTTTGAGAGGTAAATCCTCATGATGCTTGACTAAGCAAAATGTTTCCCATGCCACCATAGTCATCTTCATTGATGTCGCCTAAGAAAAATCTTTGATCTCCATTAGATCCTCCACCATTAGAACCTCCTCCCACAGACCCTCCACCACCTGATTCACCACCAAAATATCCACGAGAATAATAGGCAGAACCATCTGAATCTTACATGACCACTTCTACTTGTGCTGCTTGCAACTCGTAGATTAACAAGCTCACAAGGATTTCCATATCTATCAACTCCGGATAACCTCTCCAAGTGCCGAAATTTATTCTCTTCGCTTCTTAATTTCATAAATCCATCACGAATATCTTCATCGTTCATAAACAACTTGTTTTCTTCCCACCAAAATGTATCCATTGGCTTGATAGGCAAAGATTTGAGTATGACAAGTGCATCACCATATGTTGGTTCTGTATTATGACATGAGCGCATAACATCTAGTAGTTGTCCACGAGATTTTTCCATCCGTTGAAATCTTCCACCAGTATGAGCCTAAAAATTGGATCTTTTTGTATGAGCACACCGTGTTGATGATGTATTACGAACACCTAAAGATGACCTTCTAGTTGTGTATGGAGAATGCCGACTTACTTCTCTTCCAGAATGAACATCTGGCCTTGAAAGTTTTGGTTCCTCTTCATCAGATGTACTTAAATTAAGATTGACATAAGGGTATGAGGTTCGGCCATAATCATCTATTCCACCTAGATGAATATCATCATTGGTTGTTTCAACATTTTTCTGTGTGCTGGAAATGAACGTCAAACATGTATGGTGAATAATGATCATCTTGTTCCATGTCATGTTCACTGTATATTTGATCAAGTAAATCTTTGAAGGGAAGAGGATTATTTTGCAAGACAGTTATATATTTGTGATTGCTTGGAGAAATTTCTTGAAAAATTGTCACAATATATATATAATTAATATATATCACAAACCTAAAATTACATAACTACCACGCATTGATCTTTCCACCATGATGTTAACATAATATTTTTTCCTGTTGACTAATCAATATATACTCCTGTAAACCGGCTTAGTGTGTTGTTGTACTGCCACAACCTTCTTAAATAATTAACTATGCCTTTTATCTCTGGCTTCCATTTAACTGAATCTCGAGTTAATTCATGAAAATTTACTTATATTCTTTTTTCCCCGGGCCTGGTGGTAGTCTAATTGTATAGTCTTCCTCTTCTAGTTTAAAGATTATAAGTTCAAGCAGAATTCGTGTAGTTCTAGGCGTCCATTTATGCTAAATTATTTTTTTAAATAAAATTAATATCAAATATTAATTAGTATAAACAATTTTTTTAAAAAATTAACTTAGAATATTTGTTGGAATATCACCACTTGTTCTTTCTCCATGATTTGATGATCTTCCATACCCACTTCTCGAACCACTGCCAAGAGTAAATTATCCAGCACGAGCACGACCTCTACCACTACTTGAACGTACGTTTTACGATCTATTATTCATCAGTAATAGTCACTGTTCAAAAACTCGATTAACGCGGCCGGTTAAATTGCTGGTTAGGCAGTGGGCGGTATACCAGTGCCACGAATAAGACCAAATCGGTCAAATTAATCGGTCAACCTTATCCCATTAATCGATATAAAACCGATTTTTACCAAATAAAATCCAAAACAATCTTTGACTGATATAAACATTTTGGTCTACAGAAAAAGCCCACTGACAAAAAAAACAAGGAGACTATATGTACTTATTTATAGCTGAGGTGAAACACCTCTTTCCCTCTTGGCTCTCGATGTAGGACAAATGTTTGTGGTGTTTTTATTGTAAAAAAAAAAAATCTGAGTCATTGATTATAATAATTAAACAGCATTAATCACGCTACAAGATTCGAACACGTTACCTGCCTCAAAATATTAACTGTCACAAACCACTACATAATTGTACATTTAATTGTTTATCTCATCTTTTTATTTATATACATATATTTACGATAAAAGTACAAAAAACTAGACCCGATTAAATCCCGCAAAATCTCCGATTTATTGATTAGGCGCTAGGCCCAAGCCGACCTTCCGACTAGCGTCTAGCGAGTTCTCATACATGGGTAATAGTAAATTAAGAACATCATATTAAAGAAAAAATTATATATGTTAAAATATATATATATATATATATATATATATATATATATGGTTGAAAACTATTATTCATTTCTTAAATTTTAATTTTTATTGATTACAAACAAACGACTATGTAGACTGTATACTATTGTGGCATATGTAATATTTTTTAAAAATTGTTGGTCAATGTTTCTGATAAACAAACACAATAAAAATTTATAAATGATTGAGTTTTAGTTTTTAGTAACCAAAAACAAAATATATTTATTTATTAACTCTTAAAACATATGTAACTTTAGTATATTTTCATTATATACAATACATATTATATAAAATTGTTCATATTACATCTACTTCAATTATGAATGCATAACTAAATATTCCTTTTCATATAAAATAGTATATATTTAATTAAAATGAAATATTTAATATAAATACTTATATATATTTATATTGAGAATTATATGTAATACAATATACCTTAATAGTTTGGAAGTATTTATATCAAACTGAAGAATCTTAGAGAATTTAGCAAACGTTTAATTGAAAAAAGGAGAGGAGTTGAATTCGTATCCCACCAGATGTTAATGTTATTATGTTCATGTGTTTTCTTCTCAAATAAAATATAAATGAAGAGATTTAAGTCTAATGTTATAGCAAATGAATCAACTTATCACATCTTTATATACATAAAAATTTTAAATAATATAAAGAAAAGGAAGTGGTCCTACCTCTTCGATAAAAAAATTATAAGTTAACGTCATTGGAACGATAATAGGAGGAAAAATTATCTTTTTTGGTTATTTTTCACCTGATTGAATGGCAATGGATGTGAACCAGTGATATAAGTTTTCCACCCACTTACTTTTACTTTAAAACTGCTTTACAGTCTGACACTTAGGGTGTGATTAGTAAGTAGTAGAATAGTTGAGAGTAAATAAAAGTGGAGAAATTGAGAGGAAAAATTGGGAATTAGAGTAAATAAGAGTAAAAAAAAATGTGATTAGTAGTAGATTAGAGTAAATGAGAGTAAAAAAGTAAATGAGTGATAATAAAAATCTAATATTTATTAACTACAAAATATAACAAAATGTAAATTACATTAAATTATAATACATAAAATAATTTTAAGTATATTACAATAAAAATATAAAGAAAACAATCT
>CAKOAT010070377.1:0-24163 GCA_932364175.1 Eruca vesicaria subsp. sativa | reverse complement strand
AGTTACATTAAAAACTTACATATAAAATCTCAAATAAACTAATTTATAAATTACATAATTTTTCAAAAAAATCTATTTTATATATTAAGATTTGTAGCCTAATAATGTACATCATTTCTAAAATACTAAATCATATCAAAATTTGTTTATAATCTAACAAAAACCCGCGCTTTTGAAGCGCGGGTCAAAATCTAGTATATATGTTATTTGAAGATGTAGATAATCAGTAAATTGTTATGATCTTTTTGGACAAAGAATAATTGGTATATTTATATTTTAAATTAGAGAGTTTGGTGAGAGCTCTATCAACACAATCATGTGAGTCATGAGAGTAACTTCAATTCAAAGCAAAGGTCTCTCTAGTTTTCTTCTTACCCTCATCTCTTCTTTCTTTTTGTGCATTCTATTTATTGTCATCATTTCAACTCTCTCAAGCCCATATTTACCATTTTAAGAAAAAAAACAAAGAGTACTAAAATGGGTCACTTGAAGCTCTCAAGTCTTCTCCTTGTTGTTCTTTTGATACTTAACATTCTTCTGGTTTCTGCAGATACTACAAGCACTCAAGTCAATTATGTGATGGACCGTGCAGCTACAAGAGGAAACCTGGTCGCTGGATTGCCTCGGAGGGCAAGGATTAACCACGGGAGCCATCGTGGGCCGAGGAAATATCTAGTGAATCCCACCGTGGTACAAGATGCTTACACAGTTCCTGAGTCTTCAGCTTGAATGGAAGAACTTATCAAACAAGATCAGTTTGTAGTAGGAAGCAATATAACACAACGAATAAAGATGCTATGTATTTCCTTCATGTTGAAGTAAAAAGCCAAAGTGGATAAACAAAGTTTGTATGAGTTTGAAAGTACTTTTTCTCTCTTATTACTTTAGTAGAACTCAATGAATATTACCCTGCAAAAGTTAAAGCCTAAAGGACAAATCAGTCCTAAAACACACACATTAATCAAGATCAGTCAAGGTAATTTAAGGTTCCCTGCTCTTACCGGTTTTCTAAAACTAGGAAAAATCATGAATCAAGATCAGTCAAGGCGTTATAAAAACAAAGAACAAGGCTATAAAAGTGAAAGAAAAGACCTATCAGTGTAGATTATTGGTACTGTGCTACATAAAGAGCATAAGCTCTCAGTGAACCTTAGTTGCGTATATAATAATATATATAACATTACACTATGATTTGGTATTGTTCTTCCACAGACAAAAGTAAAAGTGTAAATACTAGAAACACATAGATTCACAAGGGGTTGAAGGAACAAGGTTGTATCCGTGTGATGATATCTTATAAAACTATTGAACTTTATTTCATCCGTTCTTGGATGCAACCGCCTGCATAGCATTGCATTCTTCTAGCAGATTTAGCAAGTTGTGTTCAGGGGCACTGAGTGATGGCAAGATGGAACGGTTTGGCTGGCTCGGGCGAGGCGGTTTTGGTGCTGATCCATCAGATTCAGCAGACATCTCATCTTTAGCAATCTGCAAATCACCTTTTCTCCTCATAGATGCTGATACTCTCTCCTTCCAGATTCTTCCATCCTGTTTCATGAAAACATTACAAGCTTTCTGTGAACAGCTAAACTTGGATCAACAAGGAACCAAAGTCTTCTTCGAGGATCTTACATTTAGAATGGATGGTTCGGGTAGTGGACACTGGATCGGTTGATCATTGTCCAAAGGCTCGACCGGATGTTCCACCGGTTTAAACTCTGTTGCTACCTCAATTCCATGAGTAGCAGTTGTGGTAGTAACATCAGGATTTGGAGCTAATACTTCCTTATCATCCTGACCAAAGACATGTTTCAAGAACTCAAAAGTTGCAAAAACCCAGTTCATAGAGTTGACATAAGGCTAAAGCTTTTAAATCTGAAACTGAAATAGAACGAGTTGTGAAACAGTATAGTAGAATCTAATCGTGAGATCTCAAAATTCAAACTAAAGGCGAGACTTTCAGGACCAAACAAAGATCTAAAACATGTAGTTAAAGAATAAGGTCAATAAGAATGAATCCAAACCAAGATAAAGAGAGCTTACGATTGCACTTTGAGTCCGTCTATGACTGCTTCTACCGACAGAAAATCTTGAAAAAATACCAACCATGGTTTGATTGAATCTGAAGTCTGCTTGTGATCTTTAAAGACGAACTCCCCCTTTGATCTTGACTTCCAAGAAAGAAACAATTAAGAAGAAGTATGTCCCAAAGCAAAGGAAGACGAAGAAAGAAAGACAGAGGATTTGATTTGAGCTATCTTCAACCACTTATAATGAAGGAAGGTGTCGCTTTATATCTCCACAAGAAACGTAGTGAATGTTATGATAAATGCTTTTTTTCTTTCTTTTTTGGTTTTCTAAGCCTTGTGATTGGCTTGAGCATATTCTTCTTACATTGTTTACTTTTCGTTCTTTCTTTTTTGTCCCTCAGCTTTTCTTGGATTTGGTAAATCTAATTTATCATTTAGTGATGGATGATGTATTTTTGTTGTGTCTAATTGATGTATAAGAACAAAGACTAGTTGGGTTATTTAAGAAATTTTGTTGAGTAAAGATAACTTTGTTATTCATGTCACTATCCAACTTAAGCCTGACTGAAATAACAAAAAAAAAAATTGCTTAGGAATTAAAAAGTAACATGTGTATGGAATCTATGGATGTCATCAATACACACAATACTTAACTGTATATAACATATTTTAAAATGGATCGAAATTTTACTTGGTCAAACTAACTACTCTGCAGAGTGGATATTAATAAACAATCTACATCCCATATCTGCTTAATTCATAATCATTTTAATATTATAATAATTAATAAATTGAAGAAATCTTGTATATGCATGATTATTGGGGGTTTGTTAAGGATGGGTTCTTAACGGAATTAAGAAACCGTTTCTTAGTTTTTAATTAAAAAAACTAAAAACTGGTTTTTAAATAAGAGTTTTAAAACTTGATTTTTAGTATTTTTTAGTTAAAAGTTAAGAGACGATTTTTTAATCCCGCTAAGAACCCCACCCATAAGAAATTCCTAATAATCATGCTCTCAAGATCTCTAGGCTACATAAATATTTCCAATAGACTCTCAAACCTTAAAATTTAAGGTTTTTGACTTTCCAACAAACCCTCCAACCTTCAACGTCGAAACGAAGTAAACCTATCAAAATACAATGTAGTTGAAAGAATATACCTTAAAAGTTTGTAAACATCATCTAACTCTTCAACGTGTGTAAACTCTGTGCAAAGTCCCATACTAAAATTTTCCACTGGAAAAATTCATACAACATAAATATGGTCATAACTTAGTATTATATTTTTTTTAGATCGTTCCTTGACAATCATGTAAACAAGTGTAACAAGAAAATTGAGATAGTTGAAATTTTACCCTGACAATCATGTGGTTAACAACACAGCACAACTTCAAATTAGAATCTTTGTGTAAGAGGACCACCTTTGACTTGATCTCCTTCGTAAGTCTCTACAAGGGTGTTTTTGTGGATTGAGAGTTTGAGTTTCATTTCTTAAATCATCATTTCATCCTTGTTTGTGGATGCATGTAAGACATTAAAAATATAGTAACATATAGATTATTAGCAAGAAACAATAGTTTCGTTACATTTTCCTTAAGAAGAGTATTTTATTTATTATTTATATTTTCTTTAGATCGTTCATTCAAAGTTTCTTTTGACTCGTTGTCATTCTTAATTTCCATCCATTTTTTGAGACCATACTTGTCCAGACCTTGTAGCATTGCACTGGTTTCATCTTCAAGCCACTAGCGATACCAACGCTTCTGAATCTGAAAAAATTACAAAATGTAAGTGGGGTTCTTACACAAGAGAGATAACGATTGTAGTTCACATATGGAACAAGGAATGAATAATGAGACTATGAATGAACTCTAAATCCAAAACAGTTATATTTCACATACTTATGATTGAGTTAACAATGCGGCAATGAATTAACAATTAAGTCGAAAGGAATCTGTATCACATAATTAACAATGAATGAACAATCAGACAATTAACGATTGTGTTTCAAATACCTCCTCGGCCATTTTCAAGTTTGAATATCCTTGAAACTAGTTACTCTGAAACAGTGAATCAAAAATTATATCAAATATACAAAATCTAAAACCTAACGATTATGTGTTAAGCTCAGAGGGAGGATAACAGATCGGGTCTCAGATTCATGAAACAAGTAACAGAATACGAGAAGATAAGAGAGGAAGGATAGTACAAAAAGAAGAAGAAGAAGAAGAGAGAGAGAGATTTTAATATTGCTTCTATATATTTTTCTAACCAAACGGAAATAACCTTAAGTAGTCAATGCATAATCAAAACGACATCACAACAATGTTTCTTTATTTAATAAAACGTAAAAAGACAAACATTAATATTGTTTTATCACGTCTGTCTTGCAACTTCATAGAACTTATTGATAATTGAGTGAACAATGCGACAATGAATGATCGATTGTATTTCACATTGATAATTGATAAATTACCTATAATATGTAATTGAGTGAGGAATTGTATTTAACATATTTAACATTGAGTGAACAATGCGACAATGAATTAACAATTAAGTTAAAAGGATTGTGTATCACATAATTAACAATGAATGAACAATGAGACAATTAACGATTGTGTTTTAAATACCTCCTCAACCCTTTTCAAGTTTGAATATCTTTGAAACTAGCTACCTTGAAACAGCGAATCAAAAAACAAATCAAATAAAATAACAAATCGGGTTTCAATTTTATGCAACAAGTAACAAAATAAGAGAAGAAAAGAGAGGAAGGCGAGTAGAAGAAGAAAAAAGAGTGAAGGAGATATTTTAATATTGATTTTTCATATTTTTCCCCACAAACGAAAATAACCTTAAGGAGCCAATACATCATCAAAACGATATCACAACATTGTTTCTTTATTTAATTAAAACGTAAACAAGGCAGACATCTAAATTTCCAACATTTTTTCTTTATTTATTCAAAACTTAAGGTTTTTGACTTTCCAACAAACCCTCCAACCTTCAACATCGAAACGAAGTAAACCTCAAGATCAAAATACAAAGTAATTGAAAGAATATACCTTGAATAGTTTATAAACATCATCTAACTCTTCAACGTGTGTAAATTCTGTGCATAGTCCCATACTAAAATCTTCCACTAGAAAGACTCATACAACATGAATATGGTCATAAATTAGTATTATATTTTCTTTAGATCGTTCCTTGACAATCATGTAAACAAGTGTAACAAGAAAATTGAGATAGTTGAAATTTTACCTTGACAATCATGTGGTTAACAACAGAGCACAACTTCAAATTAGAATCCTTGTGTAAGAGGACCACCTTTGACTTGATCTCCTTCATAAGGTTTCTACAATGGTGTCTTTGTGAACTGAGAGTTTGAGCTTTATTTCTTGAATCATCATTTCATCCTTGTTTGTGGATGCATGACGAACATCAACTTTGATAGACAAAAACTGATTGGGTGGATGTATCGCTTTTTCTTCATTCTCTTGTTCGCTCTCTTCTTCATTCTGCTGCTCTTTAAGGAAGCTTTCCTATAAAATGATAAAAATGAAGTAACATATAGATAATAAGCACGAAACAATAGTTTTGTTACATTTTCTTTAATAATAGTTCTTTATTTGTCATTTATATGTTCTTTAGATCGTTCTTTCAAAGTTTCTTTTAACTCGTTGTCATTCTTAATTTCCATCCATTTTTCGGGACCATACTTGTCCAGACCTCGTAGCGTTGCACTGGTTTCATCTTCAGACCACAAGTGATACCAACGCTTCTGAATCTGAAAAAAATACAGAATGTAAGTGGGGTTCTTACACAAGAGAGATAACAATTGTAGTTCACATATGGAACAAGAAATGAACAATGTGACTATGAATGAACTCTGAATCCAAAACAGTGAATCAAAAATCAAATTAAAAATTAAGCCAAAAGGATTGTGTATCACATAATTAACAATGAATAAACAATTAGACAATTAACGATTGTGTTTTAAATACCTCCTCGCCAATTTTAAAGTTTGAATATCCTTGAAACTAGCTATCCTGAAACAGTGAATCAAAAATCAAATCAAATATAAAAAAATCTAAAACCTAACGATTATGTGTTAAGCTCAGAGGGAGGATAACAGATTGGGTCTCAGATTCATGAAACAAGTAACAGAATACAAGAAGAAAGGAGAGGGAGGAAAGTAGAAGAAGAGAGAGAGAAAGAGAGGGAGGGAGAGAGAGAGAGAGAGAGAGAGAGAGAGAGAGAGAGAGAGAGAGAGAGAGAGAGAGAGAGAGAGAGAGAGAGAGAGAGATTATTATTGTTTATGCACATCTTTCTAACCAAATGAAAATAACCTTAAGTAGTCAATGCATAATCAAAACGACATCACAACAATGTTTCTTTATTTAATAAAACTTAAACAAGACAAACATCTATAAGTATGTTCTATTTTAGTACAATTTCTTTACTTGTACATGCTTCATGAACATTTTTTTGAAGCAACTCCGTAAATGCAAATGGTAGAAGTCGTTGTATAAAAACATGATAGTCATGACTCTTCATACCGTAAAACTTTTATCCCTGCTCAACACATCTTGATAGATTTGAGACGTATCCATCAGAAAAATTCACATCTGATGACACCCACTTGAACAATGCTGCCTTCTTTCTGCTGACAATCTGAAAATGGGAACCATAATTTGTCCACTGTTTTTAATATGCAGCTCACCCCTACAACATAACACATGTAAATCCAACCTTGAGTTCTTGTTGTCTTTTGTCTTTCCAGAGACGTTCAGTAATGTATTGATGATGTTCTCAAAGAAGTTCTTCTCTATATGCATCACATCAAGATTGTGTCGCAGAAGTAGATCCTTCCAGTATGGAAGTTCCCAACATATACTCTTCTTGTGCCAGTATGTTGTGTCGCGTAACCATCAGTCATATTTGCAGGATTATGTCAATTACCCATTTTCTGTTGTTTCCAGTGCACCATAGTAATTGATATCCTTCTCGATTTTCTCTCCAGATAAATAAGGAGTTGCGATGTCCCGTACAAACACCTTTTCCTTGAAGAATGTCTTGTTTCGCCGGTACGAATGGATATAGGGAAGAAATCTCTGATGACAATCAAACCAAGACGTCTTCTTAGCATGTTTCAGCTGAAATGCGCTTGTGCTTCCCATACAATAAGGACACGCTATTCTCCTATGCGTAGTCCAACTTGATATCATCTCATATGTAGGAAAGTCACTGATGGTTCACAGAAGAACGGCTAGCATTGTAAAGTTGGTTCTCGTTGAACAATCATATGTTTGCTTCCCTGTTGAGCAAAATTCTTTCAATTCTTCTATCAGATGATGTAGGAAAACATCGAGGGACCGCTCTGGATGCTTAGGGCCAGGTATCAATATACTCATGAAACAAAATTCTCTTTTCATACACATCTCTGGTGGAAGGTTATATGACATCAAGATGACTGGCCAAAGTGAGTATTGTCTTCCAGACATTTCAAAAGGACTAAATCCATTTGTGCACAATCCATGATAAATATTGCGAATGTTGTTTGCAAAATCCTTATGCACCGAATTCAAGTGTTTCCACGTTTTTGCATCTGAGGGATGATTGATCTAGCCTTCCTTTTGAGTATATTCTGCATGCCATCTCATCGCTGCTGCAGTCTTTCCAGCTTGATGTAATCTCTTCAGCCTATCCATAATAGGTAATCACCACATCCGCTGGTACGGTACCTTATTCCGTTCACGTCCTTGCGATTTATATTGTGACTTTTTGCAAAATCGACACTCCAACAATTCTAGGTTTTCCCTCCAGAAGATCATATAGTTGTCTATACACACATCTATCATCTCCGAAGGTAAACTAAGACTATGAACCAGTTTCTAAATCTCATAGTAAGATTCAGCATACACATTATCTTTAGGACAATACTCTTTAAACAAATCAGCTCATGCATCCATACAAATATCAGGTAAGTTATAATCAGTTTTGATATTCATAATCCTAGCAGCCAATGATAATTTAGAAAGACCTTCTCTACAACCTTCATAAATTGGTTGATTAGCTGCGGCCAACATCTCATAAAATCTTTTTACATCCAAGTTAGGCCTCTCTACATTTTCTACTACCTCCACATTTTCTACTTATGAAGCAATTATTGAAGTTGTTTCACGAAATGCATAGTAACCATATCATGCATCATATCATGATCAACCACCTTATCTTTCTGAGGATAACTTTCATAATGTAAATGTTGTTCTCTAGTACAAATATTTTCAAACGGATTATTACTACTAGCGTCATTTTTACTATCACCTTCTCTATAATAAAATCAAATATAGTAATATTGAATAAATCACGTTTAATGTTTTTTTTTTCTTTCTATAAGTTAAGATAAAGTAGCATATTTTTTAAATCCATTACAAAATTTATTTAGCCACTAGGTGGACGGCCCGCACGCCTGTACGGACATTAATATAATATATACATTGCATGAATAAAAAATAATATAAATATATAAATATATTGTAATTTTCTTTCTCTTTTACATAGATATTATGTTTTTAATATATTTTTCTATTTTACTCATTTCGTTTCTCCTTGTATTTTTTCACACATTCGTTTTATTTCTTATGTATCTCTCTTTACATTATTTTTGTATGTCTTTGTACACCTCTCTCGCTCTCTTTTTCTTTCTCTCTCTCTCTTAGTTGATCAAATAATCTCAAAATCTCTCACACTTACATTCACTCTCTTACAATCACCTATATTCATTCTCTTACCCTCGTCCTTAATATGATCCTCAATATTTCATTTTAAAACTCTTTTTTTCTCTTTTTTGTTGCAAAATTTTCACCAGATTTGGTTAAATCTTCTAAACACTTTGACATAATATTCATAAATGATTTCAGAATCTATCTCACTTATATTCAGTCTCTCACTTATATTCTTTTTCATCTTCATTATGATCATAACCGAATCTCTAATCCTTATCATCACCATATCTCCATATCTTTCTCCCTTTCTTACATATTTTTTTATTTAGAATTTAATATAAATCACAATTGACTAACCAAATAAATTCATTATCAAATATTCTCCAATCTTCACACTATCTTATCAAATATTGATTCCTTTGACCAAGATTTTAATTGAAAAAAAGAAATATTTTATTATTAATTATGTTTTTTTAACTACTTCATTACATACATATTTTAAGTAAATCTAAATAACTGTATTTCAAAAAAGTAAATTTGATTAACTAATTATATAACATAAAATATCTCAATTCTTAAATGATGTGACGTCATTATTTTAGACAAAGATTAATATAAACATGAGATTCAACAGTTTTAATATATCAAAATAACATGTTTCTAGTTGTATAAATTTTGTTATAACTTTGTTATCATATATTTTTAAATTTTATTACACCGCAAAAAATACTTATCATTATTTTAAAATAATTTATTTTAAAATTAATTTGCGTTATATTTTGCATCTTCAACATTAACAATTTTATAACTTATCATTTATATTTATCTTCCTTGCTCAATTTTTCCTTATGTTGTATAAACACCTAATAATAATTAGTTTACAATTATATTAATACGTAAAAAATATTTTGGTATACAAATAAAAAATTATGTATGTACAAATACAAAATAAAGAAGAATACAACAAAGGGTTTTATTATTATTCACTCATGTTTTTATTTATGTCTCCTTTCTTTTCTTTTATTATTAAAAATAAACATGCCAATTTTGTTATACTTAAAGTTATATGAATTAAATGAATAGAATATTAACTCTAATCTTGTATTAATATAATGTTTTGATTTTTTGTAATTTTATATTATAATAAACTTTTTATTTATTCATATTTTTTAAAATAACATACCATATAATTTTCTGTTTTAAATATAAAAATACTTAAATATTTTTTGAAAGTGATAACTCACTATACTATCGATATTTATCTCTGGAAAATGATAGATTTTTTAAAACAATTTACATTTGACTGTTTTGCATTCATTGAACACATTTTAAGAATCCCCTATATATTAATCCTGAAGCATTCATAAATACACAACCTTTGAGAGCATGCTTACGTGTCAAGCTCACAGAGTTTCTCAGCTTTAATTTTTTAATGGAACAACTTTGCTAGGAATGAAATAATGTAACATTTAATTTCGTGTATGTAGGACTATAATATGTATATATTTTTAAGGGACCAACTCTCCTAGATATAAAACAATATATTTTCTTTCCTTAAATAAAAGTTACGGAATTACCTAATATGATTAACATATATATGTAATTAATGATTATGAATAATACATATTTTTGTGTCCTCTCTCTTTTTTGTTTAATTTTAAATTATTAAAATAAAATAAACAATCACATTAAATATATAATAAAAAAATTAATTTTTTTCTTATAGGTTATATTTTTAATTTATTAAAACGACCATAAATAACTAAAAATAGTAAAATCCCACATTGAAAATTTTGTGATCAATGGTTTAACTTTGTTTTTTTTCAAACATCGTATGAATATGAAGTATCATTATTAGATATTCATATTATAAATATGTTAATTTAAAAATTTCTGTGAAAATGTTTAAGGTTAGTAGATACAAATTATAGTATTCGAAAGATTTTTGTAGTTTGTTTTATTTTCTTTTTTAAAAAAACATATTTTAGTTTGTTTAGATAATTTAACTAATTGTAAATTAGATTTATTAATAGTTTAATATTTTGAATTTTTTTTCAACTTTTAATGTTTAAAAAATATTTTTTGGGATGATTTCAGATATTGGTTACAATCCAATCCAAACTGAATTGAGAAGATCAAATCCAATCAAATCCGATAATTAGTAAAATTCAAATAGGGTATATGAAAATAATACCAAAATCTGAAGATACGTCTCAATCAAACCAAAACCGACGAAGTCTCAAACGTCCAGACCTATGATGATTTAAGATACCAACATTTGTATTCATCATTTTATAATCTATAAATATTGTTTGCAAAATGTTAAAAACCAATGAACAAATATTAGTATAAAAATTTCACCCCGCGCATGCGGGCGGGTTATCATCTAGTACATATATATAGTGAGTGAGTATAAAAATATTATTAGTTTTATGTAATGTATGATTTTTTATCCACTATTAATAGAAAAAAAATTAAAATCGTTTATATACTTATTTCTATAATATAATATGTATTTATATGTATATTCCAAATTTTTATAATAGAATATGTGATATTTAATTGTTTCTATAAACAAATTCTATTAATCCTATGTATTTAAGATGGTTAATTGTTTGTTTGGTAATATATATTAGATTAGGTAATTCTAGAATTAGTTTCCTTTTAAAAAACGTTAATTAAATAAATAAAAATGTAAATGCCAACAACCAATCAAATTAAGAGAATTAATTCTATATTGCACATATGAATGACACGTAAGCAAAATTCATTAAAGTGATTTCTCTTTTAATATATAGGGGGATAGGAAGAAAAACCTTCTTAAACGATATTGAATGTATTTCTGAATATTAATATTAACATATTTTATTTCCTTTATTACATAAAACGAAAATGCATGGCATAAGCTAATTAATTACATTTAACTTTACTTACTATATATTTAGATTAGATATAGAATCTATATTATAATGATACACTTTCAAGGTTCCTAAGACTATCCACCTCAGCAAGTTTACGGGTCCCACGCATGTTATTAGGAAAAACAAAAACGTATAACATTTTGTAAGATTGAATGTTATTGACGAGTGATGAAATGACCCAGTGGTGTAAATTGGTGACGAGAAGTTGGTACCGCGAGTGCGCGGGTTCGAAACGCACTGTTTGCATGTAATTTTTTTTAAAAATTTGAGCTTTTCGGGATACCTAAAAGCTTAGGGAGATTCAGAATGATTTTTTATGCTGGTTGTTGGGATACAAAATGGCTTAAAGATTTGAAACTTTATGAGACCATGGGGGTGATTGGTTGAACTGTAGATTTAAAAATTTTACTGTAGAATTTAGACTGTAGATGTTTTTGATGTAGTTATATCTAATGTAGCTATAGAAATTAAATGAAAAAAATATAAAAGGAAAGATATTTCTACAAAAATCCTACAGCAATAATTTTTTGCTTTAGAAAATATGGTTCCTACAACCACTTTTCCATTTTTTTGACTTTAGCTTTAAAAACTACTTAAAGCATGATTGGTGATTTAAATGGTTGTAGATAGAAATTAAAGCTAAAGTCATTACTTACAACCCAACCAATCATCCTCCATCTTAGATACTTTTATAAGAAAGGTTATCACATTCTAACCTCCAATATCATTTATATTCAGTTATAATCATCAAATAAAATAAAAACATATTTTTCACTAATAAATATTTACCCCGAACCATTCAGATCGGCCATAAATCTCATATACATTACAATCAAAAAATAAAAATAATATATATATATATATATACAACATAATTTCAGAAAGAAAAATTACACTAATAAACACATGTCCTTTTTTTGTCTTGTCTCCTTTAAATTATTTTTTATATGAAAGCACTAATAACAGTAATGCTCGATAAAATCACTAATAAAGGGAATGCTCGATAAAATCACTACGAAGATAAAATATGAAAATATCAACCCATATGAATTCGATGTTTATTCTTTTATCAGACGAATCAAGTTGTGTGACTTCTAATGTTTCATTCATCACCATTATAGATAAGCCAGATAAAAAAATGTTTAAAAAAGAACAGCAAAGTCTCATATACAAAACTACACAACACATCAACAACGTATGCAACCCCCGCGCTTGCGCGGGGACTATGCATCTAGTATAAATAAGTTTAGACTTTATTATAAAACATTTGTGAACCAAGACGCTTTATGAGTTGATTCTACTTGATATGCCCAGAAGAATAACAACCATACTGCTTTAACCAATAACTAGGATAATATGATGAATTTATATGAAAAATTAATTAAAAAATATCATATGAAAAAAATAAAATTTATATTCTTCATTGAATTAATATTGTTGGTCCTTGAAAACTTTTTTATTTTTATTTTGGTTAATTACATAATTTGTTGACTCTTGAGCTGATCCCATTTTTACAAATATTTTAGGTTACAAAATCATTTATCGCGTACGAACCTAACGTCTAGGCCGAATAATCTCAAGCTTACTATTTAGTTACAATGAAACTATGCCAGCTCGGTTTTATATCAGGATTTAGTTATTTAAAAGTTAATTATAGTTATGGGAAATTTACGTTCATGTGCTAATCCTATCTATCTTCAATATTTTTTTTTCTTTTTGGTGTTGATTTTTTCATTTTGGTTATTGCTCGATATAAATATTGATTTTGAAATTATTCTCATTTCATTAATTTGTTTTTTGTCATTAGATTTAGAAAATGTTTAAGATTTAAAATTATTAAATAGTATATACTTAGGTTAAGATCCACGCTTGCTGCCAATTAAAAATTTTATATTTATATTTAGTTTATATTTTCTGCATATTATGAAATAATAAAATAATTATTATATATCAAATAAATAAGAAATCAGTTACTAATACTATCATGTAATAAATTGGCATACACATATAAATCAAACGATCGCTCTTGTTTATTTGCAATCCTTTTAGGGCAAATAAATCAAAACAATCAATCTCATCTATAGTATATGATATATAACTAAATTTAAATGATATTAACATAAGTATATAGTATATTTTTAAAATAGATATTCATTAAATAAAGTTTCTACTCATATGATTTTATGATTATTTGCATATTTCTGTAACAAAATTTTACACCAACGATTTTTTCAAATGTCGAATGTTTGCTGGCTTCAATAATTTATAATCATTTAAAAAACAATGAAGATGTCAAAATTATAATATTAACTTTTCAATATATGTTCAATGCAAATATCAAAATATAAGTATGTGTTTTCATATGATGCATAGTTTAATTTAGATGATATGAGATATATATATATATATAATCATTTTATTCATATGATTTTATAATCATTTTAATTTATTATAGAAAAAAAAATTAGACATTGATCACAAAAGTTTATGTGGGATATTAAACAGTTTTAGTAATTTATACTCGTTTTGAAAATTTCAAAATACAACATATATAAAAAAAATATAAAGTTTATTATATGATCAGTGTAGTTGTGTAATTTATTTTAATAACAAAAAATTAAACATAAATGATATAAAGTATACAGATTTTTAACAAATCTTTATCATCTAAAATCATTAATTGTCATATATCTTAATCACATTAGGCAATTCCGTATGTTTTATTTAAGAAAAGAATATATAGGAGATTTAGTTTGATATGTTTTATATGATATCAACGTATTTACTTTTAAAACTATGGTTTATGTAAAGTGTTCTAGGATTCTTTTAAATGAGATTTAGACATACATTACTGCCAAATGTGATGGGACTTTTCTTAATTTTTTACAGAATTAAGGTTATAACTATTTAAAATATCCCTAATTAATATATAGGAGATCCTACTAAAATTCAATAATAAACTGAGAGGGTGCTATTGGTTTATGTATTTTAATGGATTTGAAAATCTAAACAAAATCAACTGTTATTGGTTTTATCATTTTAAATACAATTACAAATTTGTTGCTATTGTTTATATGATTTTTAAAAAAAAAGATTTTAGAATCAGATGTTATTCAATAATAATGACTTCTTTAAGAATTCGATTTAGATTTAGATTTAGATTTGAATGGTTTTAAAATATATTTTTGAGAGTAAAATTGAAAGGGGCAAATCCCCTATATATTAATTGAGAAACATTTGAAAAATTGTAACCTCAATTTTGTAATAATTAAAAAAGAGTTCATGCTTACGTGTCACACAATTAGGTAGTCAATTAAATTCAATTGAAAAATAAGTAGGTCCACATTCGATTTTTATATGTCGTTAGATATATTTGTTGGTCAAACTATATGATATGATATTTATGATAGAAGCATTTATGATTGTCATGCTAAATATAATTACTATTTTATTTTCTTTCCTTAAATAAAAGCTACGGAATTACCATAAATGACAAATATATATATATATATATGACAATTAATGTTTCTAATAATAAATATTTGATAACAATTTGTATCTCATCCATCATTTTTATTTAATTTTATATTATTAAAATAAATCAAACAATCAATTTAGCTATATAATTAAACTTTAGATTTTTTTCGTATATGTTATATTTTGAATTTTAAAAAAATCAAGAATAAATGACTAAAACTATTAAAATTATTATGTTAAAAATTAATGATCAATAGTTTAACATTTTTAATATAAAAATATACACATGATTTTAAAACCATATGATCAATAGTTTAACATTTTTATTATCTCTTTAAATATATTAATATATTTTCATTGGTTCACAAAACTTTTTAGAGATTCTTATCTCCTCCTATTATTGAAATTCAATTATTTTGTAATAATCTTATTTTTTAGAATATAAAAATTATATCAAATTCATGATTTTTATGATCTATAAATAGAGACTGCTCTCACTTCATTTAGATACATAAAAACATCAATTTTCATTATAAATTTCGGTATTATCTTTCAATCAAAAAAAATTTCTGTTTACCATTCTACACTATTAGCTTAAAATTAAAGACCATGCTATCCCTACTACTACTCTCTCACCTATTCGATACCCAAATGTTCTATAATTTCGAGAAAATAATTTTTTATTCTATTACCTATGTTTATCTTTCACAATTCCACTAACTAAAAATAAACAATACCTCTCCGAGTGATAACCAACTTGTAATAATCATTTTATATTTTATTTTTAAATACAATTTTTCTTTAATTTGTTCACAACTCTAAACTTAACTACCTCTCGTTTTTGTCACCCGCACATCTATTAGATTTCAAACTAAAACTAGTGAATTCAAGAGAAGAAACCAATTTGTTTACTATCCCATAAAGGATCTTTGACACAGCTTCTTTATCTCATTGTTATTAATATTGAATATGTGTACAATGTAAAATACTATTCAAGAATAATAGCAAGTCTCATATATGATTCAAAAATAATAGCAATTCTCATAATTACTAATATATTACAATCAAATAGTTTATATGATATTTGCAAAACTGAATCCAACATTTCTAATATCTAGTAACAAATCATTTAATAGCACTATATAATGTTTAGTTGTTAGAAAACAAGCGGTCAATATGTTCCATTGCATAGAACAATCTAAGATATATTGATGTTTATTTTATTTTTTGAACAAACTGAATCAGCATTTTTCATTTATCTCCATTTTCCACCTTTCCACATCCCAAAGCTAAAGTGAGCGATGGTTACATTGATTCATTGTTGGACATCTAAACTTTATTATTGCAAGCTAATATTATTTTTGGCCGAACTTTGAATTTATTATTTGGTTAATAACATTTTTCAAGTTTTTATGTTTCGTTTTGTTGAAGTTAACATAATGCTTAAAAATGTAAAATATTTTAGCTGTCTAGACACCATCATGTATTATAACAATCACAATTATTACTACGTTTGTCTTGTACAATTTACGAATGACATTTCTAAATCTGAATGTTATACTAGGCCGACCCGGACTATGCCTAGGTTTTTCGTTATAATTTTAATTATATATTGTGTATGTTATTCTGATATATAATATTATAATCTATTATAAAATATAAGTAGTTAGACAATTATATAATTATTTTTAATTATTTATTATTTTTTCTTTCGGATTTCAAAAACTTTAATATCCAAATTTTGTATGTCAAAGATTATCAGTATGTGTTTTGCATAGAATTGTTGTGTACTGTGGCTCGTCTCAGCTTTTTTTCTTTATTTGTTGTGTGTTATTATTTATTTATTATTATTTTTTTATAAAATACTCTTTGGTTATTTATTACTCATTGTTTACTGTTTGAATCTTTTTTGATAATTATTCTCAATTTGATCTTACTTACCTAAAATAGAAAGAAAATTTAGTGTATGAATCTTTTTTCCTTAGGTTTGATGAAACATAAAGTAAAACAATATGATAATATATTTTTCGTCTTTCCAAACTTATAGACTTCTTTATTTATTTTGAATATGTTTAAGTATTCTGTAACTTTTAATTAACTATTAAATCTTTATTAAACTTTTCACTAAACACAGAAAAAAAAATTCATTAAACTTAAGTTACATTACATAGCATAATTAAATTTTAATTAGTCTATTTTTATATCTTATTATTTCTTGGTTTTTAAATTATGTTCATTATGTATTAATTGTTAATTATATTTATATCATTTTGTATTATAGGTTAACCTTAAATTTGGTAGTAAAAAGGGAACCAAAAATATTTGAGATTCAATATTTTTATTTTCGTTGGTATAAATCTAATGAAATGTATAAAGATTAATAGCGTAAAGTTTTTTATCCTCTTTCTCATGAATTTTATTTATTATAATTATAAATTTATTTGTTTTAATTATATTATATATTTTCACTAAATGATTATTTTTAATTATAATTATAACAATTTTATGAATTATAATTATAAATTTATTTGTTTAAATTATATTATATATTTTCACTAAATGATTATTTTTTTAACAAAAATATTAGTGTCAATTTTTTTGGTGTCATTGAAAATAAAATATTAATTATAATGATTTATAAGTTATTAAATTAATTGAAAGTATCGGTGGCTGTATTTAGGGTTCACTTCATATTTGTTTAGGACATATTATACGGATCAGTGTGATATAGTTGTGTATTTTTGCAAGTTCTATTCTCGAGCTTATGGTATTATCTGCTAATTTTTCTCCAACTTATTCTTAAAAACTATCAATCAAGTAGAAAGATATTTACTCCCATTTACTTTTTATTACTGTTTCAAAAGAGATAAACGCACACTCATTGTTGTGCTAGATATAGTGAACGTAACAATATTTTCTCATTTTCTTTCTCTTTTTCATTTTATTTTTCTGATTCTATTTGATCGGAAAAAACTATGAGATCTTAGCGGCCACTGAAGTGGTGTTATGAGGTGAAATATTCTGAGGCATGATGGTTTTAAGCTAATGACATATTATTTTTTCAGCTTATACGCTGATATTCAGATTTATTTTGTCTTCGTCTTGTGTGTAGTCGTAACAATATAATTGATTGTTATTTAGTGTTTATTTTGTCTATAATAAAATGAATGACATGATCACTTAAACATTTCATAATCTCTATCAAAATTTGATGTCTGTTTATATTTTAGACATTTTTATTTTAATCTACTATCAAACATATTTTGAAATATTATATTATTTTTAGTATTACAATATTTTATGTTTTGTTTTTTTTTTCATAAAAGCACATAGTTATTTTTATGTGTCCGATTATTTTTTATATGCAGTAATTGATATAAGTTCAATGTGTATACAATATCATTTTTAACAACAACATACAATATAATTTATGTGAGAATCTTTGTATTTGATTGACGTGTTTATTCCTTTTGATTTAGTTTATACTAGTTGCATACTCCCCGCGCAAGCGCGGGGCCGGAATCATTATGTTTGCGTATATTTTTTCGATTTAATGGTTTAGTGGATTCTTCTAATGACACCAAATAATAATGAAATGGAAAGAATGTAGTAAGAGTGTAAACTGGAAATATTGTATATCTAATGTGTTAAATGTTATTTATATGCGAAGTAAGGTTTATAGGAACAGTTAGGTTATAATATAATTTTTAGTGTGTAAAAGTAGGTGTCTATTTTTTTTTTGCTGTAAATAGTTCTTATATCGTATGTCAAAACTTGATATAATTCTATATTTATAGTATCTATATTTGTATTAAACGATTAAAAATAACCTTAATTAAGTTAATATTCGTTGTTTAAGTTTCATTAGATAGGTTTTTATATATGGTTTTTTGTAAGTTTGGGTTTTGTTCATAAATGATGTGGCATTTTTATCTACGGCGTCATCGACTGTGGGAATCCATTCGCCGAAGTCTGGAGTCGGTGGTGAGGAATGTTTTCAATGAAATTATAGTAGTTATTAAAATGTAAGAGAAATTACGTATTCATTTAATAAATAACGAAAATACTTAAATTTTGTTGTTTATTTTATTTTATTTCACATACAAATTTTTTGAAAATATATTAGGAATGAGTTAAATGTTATTTATATGCGAAGTAAGGTTTATAGGAATAGTTAGGCTATAATATAGTTTTTAGTGTGTAAAAGTAGGTGTTTTTTTTTGCTGTAAATAGTTTTTATATCGTAGGTCAAAACTTGATATAATTCTATATTTATAGTATTTATATTTGTATTAAACGATTTATCAATTTGAAAATAACCTTAATTAAGTTAACATTCATTTTTTAAGTTTCATTAGACAGGTTTTTATATATGTTTTTTTTGTAAGTTTGAGTCTTGTTCATCAATGATGTGGCATTTTTATTTACGGCGTCATCAATTGTGGGAATCCATTTGCCGGAGTCTGAAATTGGTGGTGAGGAATGTTTTCAATGAAATTATAGTAGTTATTAAAATGTAAGAGAAATTACATATTCATTAAATAAATAACCAAAATAATTAATTTTTGTTGTTTTTTTATTTTATCTCACATACAAATTTTTGAAAATATATATTAGGAAATATGTGCAATGATTTCACTTTTTGAGTTCTTAATCTATATTATTCAAGCCTCATTAAGCCATCCACGTAGGTAGCCGCGTGGGATTCACTTTTTTTTTTTGGTCGGTTCGTTTTTGGATTAATTTTTTATTATTTTTGGGTTGAACTATATTATAATAGGATAGTTTTAAGGTTTTTTAAGCCATCCGCGTAGGCAACCGCGTGAGACTTGTTTTTTTTTTTGTTTTTTTTTTTGTTTTTTTATTGTTCGTTTTTGCATCCATTTTTAACTATTTTTTGTTTGAACTCATTAATCTTTAGGGTTTATCCAACTATTTTGATCTTTAAAATAATAAGCCATAAATAAAAAAACAGAAAAACCTTACAAACAAAAAGCCTATATGATAATAACCCAAATAAAAAATCAAAAATAAATAATGGCTGCGTGGTTTGAACCCACGATCTTGCATGCTTAATTAGACACCTTATACCACTTGGCTAAAGTGTATTTCATTGTTTGTAATCATCTTACCAAGACTATAAGTTATTAAAGAATACATACGAGACCCACAAAACTGCCGACGTGACGCGTTGTGGAGCCTAGAAAGTGTATTATTATAATATAGATTCTGATTTTATTTCCTGTATATTTAATGCATATTAATTCCTAATGTGCTACTATCAAAAATTTAGTGATACACACATAAATAAATAAATCAATAAATAAATAAATAAATAAATAAATATATACTTTTAAAAAAAAATCTATATATATATATATATATATATTCAAATTTAGTGAGTGTCCAATTTTTCTTAATTTATTGCAAATAAGAATAACATTAAATTTCACTATTTATATTTTTTATTTTATTATGTAAGTACTTTATAACATTTTTCAATGTTGATAAAATAAAATATCTAAGAATATAAATTATGGATTATTTTCAGCCACTTTTTGTGGGAATCTTTGTATTTGTTTGATGTGTTTATTCATTTTTATTTAGTTTGTATTCTTATTTTTTCCTGCATATTTAATGCATATTAATTCCTAATGTGTTACTATTAAAAATCTAGTCATACACACACATAAATATATATATATATATATATATATATATATATATATATATATATATATTAAAATTTAATGAGTATCTGATTTTTCTTAATTTATTGAAAATAAGAATAACATTAAATTTCACTACTTATATTTTATTTTATTAATAACATTAAATTTAATTATTTATATTTGTTATTTTATTATATAAGTAATTTCTAACATTTGTCAATGTTGATAAAATAAAATATCTAAGAATATAAATTATGGATTATTCTCATTCTTATACATTTTTTTGAATTCATGGATACTATGATTTTTGTAATATATTTTTTATCTCAAAAAAAAAATCATACTTATTAAAAGGAATTGATAAATGCATTCACATAAAGTAAACATTTATTAATATTAAACATTAATTGTTTTTTTGTAAGAATTATTGTGTATGCCATGTGTCACTTTTTTCTCATCCTATTTAGTGACATGGCATCACCATGAGGGAGAAAACTTAACTTTATATAATCTAACACTATTAAAAGGCGGACATAAAGCCCTATGGAGCTATCCATGTCAGCAATTATATTCAGACCAATAAATAAGAGTTATGTTGCCACGTCCCTACTGCTTCGTGGAAAGAAGAAAACAAATGGACCCTTTGGTATCCCATAAAAGCTCATATCTTAACCCAAAATGAATCTCAATGAAAACCTTATCGCTCATCTCCACACACTCTTCATCTTCCTCACTCCCATCTGCGTAATCTATCGTCGGCGTTCCACCTTTTAACGTCATAATGTCTCATTAGTGACAGAAAAAATCAGCAACCGAAGAGATTTTACTACTATATAAATCGTTGGCAAGATCCATATCCCAAACGAAGGAGAGAATACTGAAGAATCTGATGTTTTGTTTGATGTTTCTTCCTTGTCCAAAGCGTAACCCAAAACGGATTCAGACATAAGACACAAGTTTGTGAAGTGGGATTTGAGAGCGCCATTGGAGGTGATACACGAAGCCTACGAAGATGACGAGGAAGATGATCCATCGATTTCGGGTGAAAAAGATCCGACCCGGTTTAAGGATATGGAGAGATACATGTCGTTGTCGCCCTGTTACCCGGACACAGATTCTGGATCGGATTCTGATTCTTCGTCAGAGTTCATTTTTCTGGACAGTTGAAGAACTGCATCGTCGGGAAAACTGGTATATATATATATATATTCTTTTTGTGATCATACATAATAACTCTAGCTAGGTCAGATATACATATATTCTCAATTTGCTTTGGTTTGTATATTTTATTCAGGGTTGAAGAGGTGTGGAAAGATCTGTAGATTGAGATGGATAAATGATTTGAGCCTTAATGTGAATAAAGGTAATTTCATTGAACAAGGAGAAGACCTCATTATTCCTCTGGTCTCTTTTTTTTTTTTATCTTCAAGAATGTTTAGACCTGTGAACTGCAATAGGTGCAAACATAAGAATAAAGAATTTTAGTGTTCTTCAATTAAACTTGCATGTGTTAGGTATAAACTCCACAAAGAAAGCTCAAGAGATAAGAGTGCCACAAGCTCTCTTCCTTGCAACAAGCTCCAAATAAATGGCTTGAGCATCTGCAAGTCGATCACCCGGACTACAGTTTCTGCAGATAAATGGCTTGAGCATTTGCAAATAAACGTACTATACTTTCATGACCAGGGTTTGGTCTCTTATAATATAGACTAAGGTTTGTTCTTACCCGTATTTGTTTTTTTTATGTATCTCATATTATTTTTTACTGCTACTCTATGCTCATTTTCTCATTTTCGATTGTCATGTACAGAAATACAGAACCACAAGGTTTCAACTGGAGATTTCAAAAGCTACTGGTATAAACTTTAACATAAACTTTTGTGCTTTCCGTTAGCTATGAACCACACATGCCTCTAGAGAATTAGTCACTCTTTAGAAACATTAAAGTCTTGAAGGAAAACTGGCTACAAAAGAACATGTATCTTTCTATAATTGTGTTCCTTTTTTCCACAAGAGAACCTCAAACTGAAATAGTCTGGACATGAAAACTAAAGAAATTTTTATGCTCCACTGCATAACAAACCTGGAATCTTCTTTCCTAGCTTTTAGAATTATGATTTGTTATACTGTTACTAATATGTTAACTTTGTCACTCTTTACCAGAAGCTTTGAGATCAATTATTGTCCAAGGTTAGTAGGCTACATATGGAAGCTCAAAAAAGTCTCCATGAGCGGATCCAGGTTAATGATTACAGTTAATGATACACCTGCAAAGCTACTATAAACTATCCTTCTCTCTACTCTTTGTAACCTGAAAGAGTATTATTCATACGTCTCATGACGATTATCTGATGTAGTTTAATTCATATGGCCTTTATCCAATGGTCTATGCAGTTACAGGTTGAAAAACAGCCAAACAGGGTTGTTACCTACATATGATGTTTTGGGAAACAAGAAAAGTTACGAGAGGACAACAGCATTTCCTTAATGCCATAACCAAAGCAATGCAATAACACATTTGCAGAAGCCGGATTTGGTCTCGAGATAAACTGCAAATCGAGACAAAACTTCAAAGCAGATTGACTCTACTTCAGTACAAGGAAACTGTGTCTATTTATCTTTGTGTTTGTTTCAGTTTGAGTACATTTAAAGAAATATTTTATCCATATATGAGAATACTACAAGAAAGCTTCACTGTAATCTTTGTATAGAAACAGAGCTCAAAACTATAGAATGTGTGCAGAGTTCCAATTCAAAAATAGAACAATTTAACACCAAATCCCAAAACAATTTAACCCAAATGTTTATTACGAACATCACAAAACTTCAAAAGGTGGAAAATGATACAAGAAGAAATTCAATAAGACCAATTGATATGACTACTCCACCTGTACAGTCAAAACAAAACTTAACAGAAACATGAGTAACTTAACAAGGTATGAGTTCGAAACATGGTATGAAGAAAAAATAAAGATATTAACAAAAGTTGGTTAGGAGATTTGGTCAACGTCACATAGTATAAAGTCACGAACATACAATTAATTTTGACCATAGTTTCTATGGGAGAGTGGCATAATATATTGGAAAAAAATAACTAACGCAAAACAAAACAAAAGATAAAAAGTCTAGAAATATAAAGAAATTGTTAAGAAATGAAGATGGTGGTTGGGACATATCCGGAAATGGACCAGACCACATCAGTACCATACCAGGCGGCCAAGCATCAGTCACTATCCTCCCTTGTGTTTATCCATATGTTGTAGTTATCCTAATCATTATAGGATTAGGATAATCATCCCCTTTATTGTTGTAATCCTTATCTCCTAAGGAATATGCTTA
>CAKOAT010070266.1:197359-265033 GCA_932364175.1 Eruca vesicaria subsp. sativa | reverse complement strand
CGTTTGCCCGTTTTAGGATGTTTAGTAAATCGAGTGAGCGTTTAGATATAGACGAAGAGACATGCCTTTAGGATCTCGATTCATGCCTTGAGACGTTAGCGACCAGTGTGCTGGGTTTAGGGCAAGACCTAGGTTTACTTTCGGATTGAGGCTATGCGATGACTAGTCGGCTTTCGTTTTGCCTGTTGCGATTTTAACCAGATTCCATACCGATTTAGAATCCGTGATAGGTTCTCGGATTATACGATTCGTCTGGTTGGAACCGAGCATCTCACCGGAAACAATTTCTAAGTTGCCCGGAAGTGCTGACCAAAAGTTTGGATTTCTTTTATAGCGCTATTACCCTTGTGTCGGGTGTTCGAGAGCTATCTCTGCGAGATAACTTAAGTTTGTTTAGGACTGTTGCGCGTTTGTTGTGATCAGCAACAAACTTTTTAAGTGATAGATGTTTACGTTGTTTTGGCCTTCGCGAAGGATACATACGTTAAGAAGTTTTGCGTAATTTTATAGTCGCGGACGGACTGTTAGGTCTTCCAAGAAAATGACTTTATTGAGGAAAGTATTTGTGTCGAAAAACTAATCTCCGGGCGTCTGCGACGTCTCGCAGTGCCGAAAGTTGGTTTTTTTTTTATTGCCGCGTTTCTTGTTCGGAACATTTTCGGGCTCGAAGATGTTGCGCGGTGTTGCGAGGGTTTTGTCTTAACCCTGCTTTGCAGGAACACTTTGGTTTGTTTGCGTATATTCGCAATTAAAACTTACATTCCTGTTTGGATGTTAGGTAGTTTTATGATTTGTGCTAGAGCAATTAGGACCGAGAGTTCGTGTAAGTTGTTTCCCCGAACGAAGCGTTTTTCGTTGCGGTGCTTTGTGAAGTGTTGACCTTCCGAGATTCGTACGGCTTTAGGAGCTCTGGTACCACTACAAGAAAATAGGAGTATTGTTACCACAATATTTGTCACAATATATTCTTTTTCCGTCACAAATTTTCTATTGTGACCAATGTGTGACAAATTATAAAAAGTCACAATAAAATGGTCACAATTCAGTTTGCGTGTCAAAATCGTCACAATTTTAGTGACCATTAACCGCAGTAACAAATTTGTCACCAATTGTGACAAAATTTGAAAGTCACAAAAACAACACAATTTGTCACGACTTAAATTGTCATAAATACGTTGTAAACCGTGACCAAAGTTAAGCCACAGATTCGTCACAAGTTGCTACCCAATATATGTCACCCATTAGTTACATATTATGTCCAAAGTTATGTCGTTTATTCGTCACAGTTAGCTACAGAAAGATGGTAATGAGATTGTCACAAACTCCTTTAACTTGTGACGTTTTGTTGTTACTAATCTTGCAACATATCATGACTAACAGAGTGAAAATAAAGTGGCAAACCAGTCACATATTGTAATTACAACATCAGTTTTAAATATATAAATATTATAATATACGATGAAACACTAAAAACGTTACCACTAATATACCAAATAAAACTTAACATACAAATCAAATAACAAAGATAGGTGCACAAAGATAATCACATGAAATAGTCTTAACAAAATACATAATAAAACATATTAAAAACATGGGGTGAACGTACGCTTCATGGAAAGTGGAAATTTCTGGTGGTGGATCCAAGTCTAGACACTTAGACTTGTGATAGACTGAACAAGAGTCTCCATATTCTCAAGTCTCTTCTGAAACTGCAGATTCTCTTCACGGCTCTGTTTTAGTTCTGCTTCCACCTCTTGTAATCTCTGTGTTATCATTTCAACTTCTTCAGAAGCTTCGGGTGCATTCGACGAAACATAACAAGCTGGTAAAATCTTACTGTGTAATGCTCCAAGTCCAAAGACACGTCCCTGTTTAGACATTCCAGCAGCCTAATAGAAATGACAAAACATGAGAACAGAAACAAAAGCACTACAAAAACTGCAACTACAATAAATAAGCATAGTATTTACCACCATAAACATCACAAGAAATGCATGTGTAGTTCGTAAAAAAGTAACAAGCCACAACAACAGTGACTATTTTGACAATATCTTATAATCATATGCCAGTAGTATTAATAAACATCACAAAACATGATTTAAAATTATAACAGTATAAGAGTTTAGAATATTACCTTGACATAAATTTCATTTTTTTCACACTGGTTAAGATTCTCAAGTGTTACATTATCTAGACCAGAAGATTCGAGCTGTCCCAAACGTTCTTCCACGTGCTTCTCATAAGTTTCTGCAACCAAGCGAGCACGCTCATCAACGTATGTTCCGTCAGGTCTTTGATGAGTTTTCTTCATCACAGCAATAAAAGAGTAGTCTTCGTTGTTTGCTTCCTATAAACAGTTACAAAATTAAAAAATAAATAATACAAGTGATCAGAAACTCAGAATGGAAATATAAACCTTACCAGCATATCTTGAACTTTGGCATAGGAACATGAACCCGCTCTATGCCGATGCGGACCTAAACCATTGCGATCAGACAAACGAGAAGCACGTGCACTAGCACTCGTTTTCTTGGCTTTCGGTGTTGCCCAATAAGCTTGCATAATGGTCCAATAGTCAGACAAAATCCAGTCAGGTTTTACTCCTCCTTTCTTTGCAACACTTACCNCCGATGCGGACCTAAACCATTGCGATCAGACAAACGAGAAGCACGTGCACTAGCACTCGTTTTCTTGGCTTTCGGTGTTGCCCAATAAGCTTGCATAATGGTCCAATAGTCAGACAAAATCCAGTCAGGTTTTACTCCTCCTTTCTTTGCAACACTTACCATTCCTTTGAGGCGATAGGCAGCAAGTTTATTAAACTCCGTTTCAGCTGAATAGTTGATCAGAGCATCCCAACTGAACTTTTTCTGAAAAAACAAGTATAGCAAACACAATCAATGAACTATAAAACCATTACAATATTAGATAAGAAACATAAAATAAAACATACCTTAAACATTGAAAACCATGTTCGTTTATAATAAGGCGGCACCTTTTTCCAAGAGTACCATGGTCCTTTAAAACAACCTTGAATGATCTTTCTGATTGCAGTTGACACTTCTGTGTTGTGGTTAAACCTGTTCCATTGAAATAAATTTAGTAATGAATTATAAGTTTGAGACAAATGGTAATTGGACAGTACCATTTAGATCCATTCTGTCGAGAATGATGGAGCATGGGCAAAGATGTACGAACTACATATGCATCTTCCATATGTACACTTGGTTCAGAATTTGCAACATGTGTAGGCGAGAGAGCAGGGGAAGGGGGTTCTTGTGAACTACCAAATCGATGATTGAATGATCTCCCATAGGAGCGCCCACCTATTATTGGTGAAGCCATCTAGGAAAACAACTGATCAAATAAGATACATGAATGTAAGTTACTCAGAATTAAAATAAAGCTAAGACCATAATATGTGAGTTTCATTACGAAAGCGTGTTGATGAATACGAACAATTACGTTAAGGTTCGCAAAATCATGATACAAAACTTTGATACACTTTTAAGAATTCAACTCCAAATCCACAATCAAGTAAAAATTTACCTTTTTAACTGGAGGACAAACAAACCGTCGGAATAAGGAAGACGACTGAGAGCCCGAGAGAGCAACAAATAAAAGACATATCTAGAAAGTTGATCTTTTTGGGGGTTTTAATGGGTTCGTGAAAGTTTTGGCAACACTTAGAGCGGTATATCGAAAATTTTATGCCTCCACTAACAAAATTTAAGGCGGCTTGATTAAAAAGTTTAGAAACCCACTATCTAATTTTAAGACGTGTGGTTATTTTAACAAAAAAAGAATCTCTATAATATTATTTGAGAAGTCACTTTATTATGTGTCGCGTTCACATTAACTCTCACGCTGGTTGATTACTATGATACCCTTAATAAATTTAAAAAGTATATTTAAATATTATTATTTCCTTTTAAAAATTTTCCAAATAACAATATAAAATAAAAAGGAAACATTTATAAAGTTTACAAATCTATTTAAAAACGAAAATATAAGTATATATAAATATGGTTTCATAAAAAAGGAAAGTTCACAAAATAGTAATATTTTAATTTAAATATATTTTAAATAACATAAAATATACTTTTGAAGTAATAAAATACTTTCTATCTATATATTCTTAGATGAAAAAAAATATTTGTATATAATGTGATTCCATAAAAAATTCACACAACTAATCTTGATATTAGAAAAAGAAATATTTTTTCTTTAAAAAAATAATTTTAAACAATAAATATATATATTTTCAAAGTAATTATTATTTTTGTGTATATCTATCTATTTTATTAGATGATTACATAAAATAATTAAGTAAGATAAACTAATGTATGTTTAATTGACAAAAAAATATACAATTAATATTCTTGAAATATATTTTTTTATTTTTAGTATATTTGTTTGACTATAATATCTTACAATTACAGAAAAAAATATAAATTCTATTTTACTTATATAATATAATTTTCAAAAACAATAATTTTTTTTACTGCATATTGTAGGAGATATTAAAAACAAAACTAAAAATAAATTTTAATAATAAACGTTTATTGATCAAATAACTACAATTATTTTAAAACATCATAACACTATATAATTTAACAAAGTATAGATATTATATTTTAATATTTAGATTTATATGTTTGCTTAATAATTCTTTGGATTTTTTATTTTCTGTTTTTATGTTTGTGGAACTTAATATAACCATAATCAAAATACTTAAGCAAATCAGAATCATTATTTTAAAGTTATTTAAAATAATTTTCTGTTTACCATCCAATCAATCTAAATATTGTAAATATTGATATGTGTTCATAAGCTTCCAAAAATTTATTAGTTACGCATGTACGTAATTTAGAATCATACAATTTAGTTTCTATTTTTTTTGTTTCTAAGCATAAAAAATCTTAAGTTATACATACTCTTACTAGATATACTTATATTTTTAAAATAACAACCGGCATAAATGTAAATAAGACGATTAATCAAAAATTTAATATATTGAGGATAAAAAAGATTATAGTTGAATTTAGAAAAATAGATAGAATCTAATATATCCAAAAGATAACTAAATCAACCGTAAAAACAATAAAACTGATGAAATATAACATATCTAAAATTATATATATAATTAAATTAATATAACATTATTAATACAAATTATACCTACAATATACCAAACTGATAACCAAACCGACTATTGATCTAAAAAATAATTAAACTGACAATAATATATCCAAAGTCATATGTATAATTATAATAATATAATATTTATTAATATAAATTATACATATAAATTGATTTAAAACTAAAATTAAATATAAATCAATTATTATAAAATTTTACTTTTATGAATATTCATACCCGTGCATGAGCACGGGAAAATCACCTAGTATTTAGTTAATTAAAAAGAAAAATATGAAGCTTAGATAAACTATAGATAATGACAAAAGTAACAATTTTTTAATTTTAAAACTTCTGGTTATTTTAAAAGAAAAAAATATTTTATGGAAATAATAAAAACATGTAGCTTAAATAAATTATAGATAATGAAGAAAGGTAACAAATATTGTTTTTGAAAAGGACAGGTGTTTCCTCAGTTTTTGCTTGGAAGACAAGTTTTCTTTCAATAGCTTTTGTTCATGTAAATCACCAACATAATGGCACTTCTGATCTATTAGCCAAAAAAGAAAGTTTGTAATGACAATAATCATTTTAGTCGAAAAAAAAGAAGAACCACCCCATACACTTAAATACATAAGTTTCGTTTATATAACTCTATATATCAAAAGCTACTTAGATATGATAAAATATGGAAAGAGGCTTCAGAATTGATGATTCTTATAAAAAGAAAACAAGTTCGACAAGTCAACTCCGATCATCACGAACAAAAATACATCAATTCGGTGTCTGATTGGGAGAAAAGATACAAGAAAGAAAATTATTACTTGAGAGCAGCTCAAACAAGTTTATGAAGCATAAAGCCTTGACTGTAATTACTAACAATGTCTCAAACAACAGCTTATCAAAGTATATAGCTAGGCATGAAGAATTATAATGGCTGTCCAGGAGTTGAGTGTTAAATTCTTTTAAGCCACGAAACAGATGCTATATCACCTGCTCCATTTCATCAACTCCATTTTCTTCTATTAACAATCTTATTTGCCATATTCACTCATGTCTGTATATATACTCTTTTAGAATCAGATTCTATCATCACAAACATTTCATTTGTAACAACATTGCATCTCTGATTATCTTTCTTTATCAATGGCAGGTCAAATGATTCTCTTTTTTTCTGGTCATATCGCTCTTCGTTAGTTTTGCAGCTGCGGCTCGGCTTCTTGATGAAGAAGATACATTCCCGGCCACAACCTCCCCTGGCTCTGCCTCAACTTTGGGCTCAGGTCCCTTTCGTGGTCCTTTCTTTAAGAGGGTATATCACTTCCTTTAAGTCTCTGGTTTTGTTAACAGTGTGAGATTTTGGACATATGCTTTGTTATGAGTTGATTCCTAGATTAAAGCTTTGAAATTAAGAAAGTAAAGACAGTGATAAGTAGAAAAAGAACTCTAAAGAAGAAGAAAAGGAAGAAGATTCAAGCACTGAATGTAGAAGAATGGAAGCAATATATTAAAAGTCAAAAGAAGTTGTTTCAGTAACTAGTCGTTAGCAAGATATTAGTTTTAAATGATGAGTTGGTCAGTTCCAGAATCGTTGTTTAAACAGAATGAAACCTAAAATAAAATATTAAGTTGAAATAGGGGTTTAAGTCGAAATAAAATGCTGAAACATAAGTCTTAAATCAAAATAAAATAGAGACAATGACCAGTTTAATCAGACTCTTCTTCCGTCACTTCGGATTTTGTAGGCAACTTGCTTTGGGAATAGAGTGAATCGCGAGAATACAGAAGTTAGCCGATTTTTGACAAGTTTGCATTATCCGTTGAACGTATTGGCTTAGCGTGAAGGTTGTGTTCAATCGCACAGCCAAGGTCGTATTTGGTAGAGGATTAGACCACAACACTTTCGTGCTATCAGAAAGGTCGAGTCGGTTTGTAAACTTGGCATTGAAGTGAAGCGCGATCGGACAATAGCCGAGTAGTGTTTGTCAAGCTTGATATGCCAAGTATGCTCGTGTTTATAGAAAACGTTTTTCCGTTGTAGGCTTGATTTATACGATGAAAATTTCGTATAAACTTTCCTTTGTATGGAAGTTGTTTCTTTTTACTCGAGGGAGACAGATCCTAAGAAGCTCGATGCAAAGCCCGTGCGGAGTCGTTTGTGGGGCGATCTCATTCTCGGATGTAAACGGGAGGAATGAGAGCGGATGTTCGTGAACCGATGGGCTAAAGAGTGAGATCTTTCAGATCGTGTCGCGAGGAGGAAAAGTTTAGACTGGCCGCCCAGTGTATAAGAAATTTCCGAACAAAAGAAATCCGCGGAAAACCTTGAAATCTTCATCTCGGAAGAACGAACGAAACAAACGCCAATTACACGATTATCCGAGTTAAGCACAAAACCGCGAAAAACCGCATCCGCCGTTAACCGCGAGCAGGTACAAGTTCAACGTAAGACGAGCCGAACCAACCGGTTCAGCTCGCAGTACGGCGAACTGGTCGGTCCTGGACCAGCTCGCCGTACAGCGAGCTAGGTGACATCGAGCCATCTCGCCGTACGGCGAGCTGGTCACTTCACGAACAGCTCGACATACAGCAAGCTGAACCAACCCAGTTCGGCTTGCCGTACGTCGAGCTGATTGTCCCGAACCTTGACATCCCACGTCCTCAACTCAAGGCATACGTCCTTCGGCTCGATCGTGTTCTGAACCACGATCTCGTTTCGTCTCGATTCGTCCTATCGTTCAAGTTTTACGCTAAAAACCGTAAAGTCTTGTTTTCTCGAAAAAACTCAAGGAAATCGTTTAAAACGGTAATGGTTAAACGAAACAACAAACATTGCCTAACTATACGATTTACTCTAGATTTTTCGTGAAAAATCATAAAAAACGCGTTTTTAATAAAACCTCGAGTAAATCGTAAAAATGGGAAAAGATTAACCGAAACATCGAACATTGCCAAACTTTGCAATTCATTCGAAAAAATTATTTTTAAAAAAGCATCAGGAAACGATCTCGTATAAAGTCGTAAAACGGTTTTATCGCAAAACGGCTCGAAAAGTCCTAAAACGCGATAAAAACCTATCACGTGACTTTAACGAAGTCTAGCCCAAAGATACGAGGACGTTTTAACGATTTACTCGCAGAAAGAAGATAAATGAAAAATTTGAAGATAAATGTCAAGTTTGAGGATAAATAGAAGATTTCCGCAGGAAAAAAGGAAAGATAAAGATAAATGGAAGATTCTCAACAAACTCGAATCTGGGCGAAATGGAAGGACTAAACCGCCTAGGAAGTGAGTATATAATCAAGAGGCAGAGGACAGAAGCAGAGGACGAATTCTAGACCTAGAGAGGCGGCTGTTAGCTTAGGCGAATTTAGGACTTAGGTGTTTAGACTAGCAAGTCGGATCCTTAGAACGTTTTGACGTCTAAGTTTCGCGATTCTCTTTGTAACAGCAGTCAATCTCTTATTCAATAAAAGCTCTTACGCAAATTCTTTATTTATACTCTGTTCGTCGTTATTTTCGTTCATCCATATTCTGTTAACTTTGTTCTTTTTAGTGATTTCCGCAGAGATCTAGGACCTCGGGAGAGTTAGAGTTTTCCCTAAGTTTCCATATTTGATGGAAAATTGACGATGTGAATTTTGGTTCCCACATTTTGGCGCTAGAAATAGGGGGGTCGGATTCTCTTACACAAAAATCGCTGAAACGAACAGATATGCCTAAGTTAAACGGCGACGTCATCTCGTTCAAGGAAAGAGCAACGATCGATTCGATCAAACCTCTCAACGATCTTCTTGTCATCGAGCTGGCGATCTAGAATATGGATGTCGCAAGGATATTAGTCGATACCGGACTCTCGGCTGATATCATCTCAAAAACACTCTCAAGAGAATGAAAATCGATCTGTCTGAAATCGCGGAAAATGCAAGCCCGCTAGTAGGACTCTCGGGAGAAATCACTATGACTCTCAGCACAATCAACCTTACGGTTCACAGCAGAATCATAGTAAAAATCGTCGAATTCCAAGTCGTCGACCAACCCATGCCCTACAATGCAATCATAGGGACACCGTGGTTAAACTCGATGCAAGCAGTTCCATCGACGTATCATATGTGTCTTAAGTTTCTGACTCCATGCGGAATCGAAACTATATGGGGAATTCGGAGAACCTCGCAGGTTTGCTATGCCGTGGATCTAAAACGGAAAAATCTGCCGACTGACGCTTCGTCCAAAAAGAAAAGGAAATCGTCTGCCCTCGACAACTCCCCAAAGCAAGATAAAACGGGAATCTTCTGGCAGTTGCGAGCAGCCGAGGCATTGGAAGGTTAAAAGCTGAACTCCTGACGCGTCTGAAACAGAACTCGAACACGTTCGCATGGACTGCGGAAGATATGCCAGGAATCAACATTAACATCACTTGTCACGAACTCAATGTTGACCCGACCTCCAAACCCGTCAAACAAAAAAGACGGAAACTTGGGCCAGAACGCGCCGAGGCGGTCAACAACAAAATCGACAGACTCATCAAAGTCGGATCGATCACAGAAGTTTGATATCCTGACTGGCTCGCAAATCCTGTCCTCGTTAAGAAAAAGAACGGAAAGTGGCGAGTCTGCGTCGACTTCACCGATCTCAATAAAGCAAGTCCTAAAGATAGTTATCTTCTGCCGCACATCGATCGCCTAGTCGAGGCAACTGCAAGGAACAAACTCTTATCTTTCATGTACGCTTTTTCAGGGTACAATCAAATCATGATGAACCCTGACGATTGGGAGAAAACCACGTTCATTGCTGATCGCGGAACCTATTGCTATAAGGTAATGCCTTCGGTCTTAAAAATGTCGGCGCGACTTATCAACGACTCGTCAATCGCATGTTCGCCAAACAACTCGGAAAAATGATGGAAGTGTACATCGATGATATGCTCATAAAATCACTCGAAGAGCGAGATCATGTCGTGCACCTCCAGGAATGTTTTGAGAGGCTCAACCTTCATAACATGAAGTTTAATCCTGCAAAGTGTCGATTTGCCGCCGCATACGGAGAATTTTTAGGATATCTCGTCACTTACCGAGGGATTGAGGCCAACCCGAAGCAAATCATGGCGTTGATAGAAATGGTATCCTCTAGGACAAAACGCGAAGTACAATGACTGACCGGCAGGGTCGCAGCACTTAACCGCTTTATCTCGCGGTCAACGAACAAATGTCTTGCTTTTTACGAAACATTAAAAGGAAACAAAAATTTTGACTGGTCAGAGGAATGCAACAAAGCTTTCCAACAGCTAAAGCACTACCTAGCTACCCCGCCAGTACTCGCAAAACCCGTAGAAGGAGAACCATTATTTCTCTCCATCGCGGTATCAACGACCGCCGTAAGTGGTGTCCTCATACGAGAAGAATGCGGCGAGCAAAAACCGATCTTTTACGTAAGTAAGACGCTACTGGACGCGCAAACACGATATCCGATGATGGAAAAACTTGCGCTAGCCGTAGTCATGTCGGCAAGGAAACCGAGACCGTACTTCCAGTCCCATAATATCGTCGTGCCCACTTCATTCCCTCTCCGGACAATTCTGCATAGCCCCAGCCAATCGGGAAGATTAGCAAAATGGCAATCGAACTAAGCGAGTATGACATTGAATATCGTGCAAAGACTTGTGCGAAGTCGCAAGTGCTCGCAGATTTTCTAGTAGAACTCCCGACGGGGGGCACGCCAGACCAGGAGCCGAATTCAACTTGGATCCTATACGTCGACGGATCCTCGTCCAAATAAGACTCCGGGATCGGCATCCGGCTCGCATCCCTGATGGGAAAAATATTTAAACAATCGTTTCGATTGATTTTCCATGCTTCAAACAACAAAGTAGAATATGAGGCATGGATCGCAGGGTTGCGACTAGCTCGCGGTCTAAAGATTCGCAATCTCCACGCTTACTGCGATTCCCAAATCGTAGCTAGCCAGTTCAGCGAAGAATACGAGGCAAGGGATGAAAGGAAGGAGGCGTATCTAACCTTAGTCAGGGATCTAACCCAAAAGTTCGATCAGTTCGCCCTTACTATGATCCCTCGAGCCAAAAACGCCCAAGCAGACGCCCTGGCCGCCTTGGCATCCAGCTCGGATCCTGGTTTAAGAAGGGTAATTCCCGTCGAATTCATCGAGCACCCTAGCATCGGACCGCCCATAGTCATAAATCTGATCGACGAATCGGAGGACGATATCAACGAAAATGATGACCGTCCAGCCGCAGATCAGTCCGACTACGGGTTCGACCGGCCATGGATGGAAACAATCCTCGCATACATAACCAACAGAGAACTCCCATCGGAAAAAATGGGCAGCCCGAAAAGTAAAAACTCAGGACGCACGGTACGTTCTAGTCAACAGAGAACTCTATAACTGGAGATTCTCCGGACCACTTATGACCTGCATGCAAGGAGAAAAGGCGCTGCGGATAATGGAAGAAGTGCATTCCGGTTCTTGCAGAAACCATTCCGGCGGAAGATCTCTCGCAATAAAAATCAAACGCCACATATATTTTTGACTGACGATGATCAAAGATTGCGAGAATTTCGCACGAAAATGCGAGAAGTGCCAAAGGCACGCTCCAACTATCCATCAGCCAGACGAGGTTCTTTCATTCATCTCGGCACCGTATCCGTTCATGCGATGGTCGATGGATATAGTCGGGCCGATGCACGCGTCAAAACAAAAACATTTCCTATTGGTCCTAACCGACTTCTTCTCCAAGTGGGTCGAAGCGGACTCTTACGCAAGCATCAAAGACGCTCAAGTAGAGAGTTTCGTATGGAAAAAATATAGTTTGCAGACACGGAGTTCCATACGAAATCGTAACGAACAACGGGTCTCAATTCATGTCGACTAGATTCGAGGCTTCCTCAAGAAATGGAAAATACGATTGACAAAATCCACTCCAATATATCCTCAAGGCAACGGAAAAGCCGAGACCATCAATAAAACTATCCTCGACGGCCTCAAAAAGACGCCTCGACGCCAAAAAGGGCAAGTGGGCTGAGGAACTCAAGGGATTTTTATGGTCGCACCACACGACCCCGAGGCGAGCAACGGGCGAAACTCCTTTTGCCCTCGTGTACAGAACAGAATGCATGATCTCAGCAGAAGTCGAATTTCCGGGAGTACGCAGAAGGTTGCTTCCAGAAAGGAAAGAATCGAACAATCTAATGCTTCTCGACGAACTCGATCTGGTTAACAAACGACGGGATCAGGCCCTCATCCGAATTCAAAACTATCAGAAAGCGGCCGCAAAGTACTATAATGCAAACGTACGAGGCCGCAGATTTCATGAAGGCGAACTAGTCTTACGAAAAGTCTTCCAGAACACCGCAGAACGAAACGCCGGGAAATTGGGAGCCAACTGGGAAGGACCATTCAGGAACGCAGCGAAAGAAAAAAACGAAATTCTTAATAAAGTGAGACGTCGCCAATATTTGGAAAACCGTTTCTCTCCAAAATAACAACAATAAAACAATCCGTCCATGACTATAAAAAACATACACAACTTCTTAAGATATAATTCCCTCGTGAAGGCCCAAACAACGTAAACATCCATCACATAAAAATAGTTTGTTGCTGATCACAACAAACTCGCAACAGTCCTAAACAAACTTAAGTTATCTCGCAGAGATAGCTCTCGAACCCCCGACACAAGGGTAACAGCGCTATAAAAGAAATCTAAACTTTTGGTCAGTACTTCCGGGCAACTTAGAAATTGTTCCCAGTGAGATGCTCGGTTCCAACCAGATGAATCATATAAGCCGAGAACCTATCGTGGATTCTAAATCGGTATGGAATCAGGTTAAAATTGTAACAGGCAAAACAAAAGCCGACTAGTCATCGGATAGCCTCAATCCGAAAGTAAACCTAGGTCTTGCCCTAAACCCAGCACACTGGTCTCTAAAGTCTCAAGGCATGAATCGAGATCCTAAAGGCATGTCTCTTTGTCTATATCTAAACGCTCACTCAATCTAGTAAACATCCTAAAACGAGCAAACGATAAGGCGATCCACAAAGGAAAAGGAATGCGAGACAACAACTCGCAGACCTCCCTCAACATCAACTCAAAGCAAAAGGTTTAAACGAAAAACTGATTGTTCATTATAAAGTTGCCGAAGCAACACAAGGGATTCAAAGCCGTAAAAGGCCAGTCCCGAACACATACAAAGGCCAATTTCGGCCAAACAAATAAAGATCTAACTTTTTAAGTCTCATACGAGACTACAACTTCAAATACCCTCTGCACACGGAGTCTCATCCTCATCCATCGCATCACCGGCACCCGCAACCACACCTTCACCTTCGTCAGCGATCTATGGAGAATTGCTCTCATCCGCACAAGGCTGAAGGGCGCATTCGACAGAAAGAGTTGGGTCGGAGTCACTTCCCTCGACGGGAACATCCTCTTTGGTCGCACAGACCGCCAATCCCTCAAAGCTCTTCATCTTGCGTTGAAGTTTGCGCAGCTCCGAAGCCTTGGACTTCTTCGCATCCTTCGCCTTGAGAAAAGAAATCGCGGTCTCTCCAAGATCACGCTCCAAGTCGCTGATCCTAGCCTCGAACCGAGACACTTTCACAGAATGCACATCTTCTATCACCTTCAGCTTCCCTTCGAGCTGAGCGGACCTCTCCTGAGACTCAACCAACTCCTTAGCCAAACGCTTGACTTCAGACCCGCATTCTTTAATCACTCCATCGATTAATGAAACAAACTGAAAGATCCAAGATAGACGATCAGGCACCAATTAAAAATAATGATAAGGTGAACTCGCGAACATATACCTTGGCACGGTGTTGCGACATCAAACCCGAGCTTGGCGCTTTGCTCGACGAAGTACCAGCCTCCGGACCCTTCGCGCATCTCTTTCTTTTGGAAGCATCAGGGTTCGCTGATATCACTCAAATTACCCTAAGGAGAGAATTACTCTCTCAAATAAGAGGTTCAGTTGTAGTACTTAGGGATTGAATCCACAAGGAACTAATGAACACAAAAGATATAATCCATAGTGATTATGCTAGTTTAAAAGTAAATTGCAGTTGTGAGCAATGGTGAGTTGCTCAAGAGAATTGGTTTAGGTTTTAAACAATAAAAGAAAGTAGTTAGATTCAAGGTTGCTATTCAGATTATCAGGATTATAATGCTACAGATGTCTTAATAAGTTACTTGCAAGATATTAAAGATTTTCAACTCCTAGATAAGTCTATTAGCAATCGCTATCTAGACTCATCCATTGATCTGGCTGCCGGCAATATCGGCCGATGTTTTGACAGCGATATCGGATGATATAGGTTGAGGTCGATCAATTACTCTATAGGAGTATCGATCGATATAGCTTCGGATCGAATTGAATATGTGTTCACCAAGATCATAGACCAGCTCTCGCTCGTCCCTAGAGGACCTCAGCTTATGCTAGATGATTTCAGGATGATGATTAACAAGTTAAATCATTCCAGGATCATACTCTAGTTAGCTACTCTAGAGTAAGCATTAGGGTTCATCAGGATAATGAATATCACAACTCAAAAATCCATAGGTTGGGCTAATCCCTCATAACTATTTGAACCCCAAATCTAACAAGTGAATCTGCTCAGACATGGCTAAGTGATTCATAGCATCAAGGTAATAATAGAAATTCATAAGATTAGAAGATTGAACACTTGGTTCCTTTGAATAACAAATCTCTTTGTATATTCTTCTAAATATAGAACTCTATAACCTTTGATGATAATAAGAATAAGATGAAAAGAATACTTTTATAAAATGAAAGAACTAAGAGTATTAAAAAGCATAAAAGCATAAAAGCATAAAAAGCAGTAAAGCCTCTCAGCATGCTCTGCCAAAACACATAGGCATAACTATAAATATGAGTTCAATTAGGTTAAAAACTCGTCAAAAGTAATCTTGTAATATTGAGACAAGTTGGGCTTCAAGTCGGCTGAGTCAAACTTGTTCTTCACGCTCGATATCAATTGATGGTACAAGGTGTACATCGATCGATGGAGTATCTCGATTCGTCATCTTCTACGGAAGCATCGTCAATCGATTACACAGGATGTGTATCGATAAATATGTATCTCTGGATATCAACCTTGTTGTCTGATCTTCATAGTCATCTCGAGAAAATTCTCCTTTAAGCTCCATAAGGGCACCTAAATCATCACTTTACTCCAAAATGCTCATGAACCTGAAAACATACCTAATAGACTCCAAAATATATATATATATATATATATATATATATAACATATATATATATATATATATATTATAAAATCATTTAAATACCCTGGTTAAAAGTGGGTCAAAACCATGGTAGATCAATTCCCCCAGACTTAACCTTTTGCTTGTCCTCAAGCAAACACAATAGTTAGTCTTTGGAAGAAGTTTAAAAAGAAAACAGCAGGAACTCAATCAAATCTTAACTTAAGATCATCACCTCTACTTTGTTGCAAGCCACATTTCATATCTATTAACTACAGAAGTACATTATACCATATCCTAGCTTAGCAACCAAATTCATCTAGCCAATCAACTTAACATTCATGTTTGTCTATCCCCTCTACTGATTTCATTTATGCATAAAATAAAAGTGTAGGCTTTACCTTGGGAGTATCGATCAAGGAACACATGGATTCAACTCAAGCAAGTTTCAGGCATTCTCATTCTGGTTTCTTTTCTCCTTATATATCCCTTCTCTGAATCCGAAAATTTTCTTTTATATTATATCAATCCCAATTAACAACAAATGTTCACCTTATTAATCTTTCTACTTTTTGTAGCCATTTCTGACAAAGTGTAGGCGAATAGTGGGGTCATGGGTAATTTACCTCTCCCTCACTTCCACAATGTGTGATCATTCTGCAATCAACAATTCTAAGAATGGTGCTAAAGAATGGTTAGATAAAAAGTAAAAATTTTGAAATATCTTTGTCCACTTCTTGACTCAATAAAACCAATTTTGAAAACATTTAATGAGATCAAAAGGTAAAGTAGCATCAGTGATTTCCACTCCCCCATACTTAAATCATACACTGTCCTTAGTGTATAACCAGTTGAGTTAGGGCATAAATAAATAATGTATAACTGATATAAAAAATTGTGAACGATATACCTGACCGGAATTCGTATCGATCGATGGTGAGTTGCCTTCGTCGATCGTCATGGATAGGTCTATGTCGAGCGATGTCTACAGGATTGTATCGGTCGATAGAGGTAGTGATCGTGTAGCATCGCTTCTGAAACTAATAAAGCGAAAGTAAAAACTAAAAATAATATAAAAGTAAATAAGAAAATACCTAATAGTGGGTTGCCTCCCACTCAGCGCTTAGTTAAAGTCATTTAGCTTGACTATGAAGGTATGGTGGCTAGTGAGGTGAGTTGCAGGTACTTGTTGAGAAACAAGTATCCTCCTTGTCTTGTGATTCTCCAAACCATGAAGTTAAGAAGATTCTTGTGGCTTCCTCTCTTCTGGTCATACTAGCTTTCAACCCTTGGACCTCATCTTGGATTCTTTGTAGCCACTCCTCAAGGCTTGCAGTGCTGAACTCATGTTTTCCAATCTTGTTGTAGGTTTGTTCTAGATTAATACTCAGCTGCACGGTGTCGAGGTGTTGGATGGGTTTCACATGGAAAGAGGTATTATCGCCCGATCTTGGTGTAGTTTTTTCGGTCGATTTGAAAGGATGTCTATCGGTCGATGGGTTGAATGGCACGTCGATAAATGCGGATGGTGCAGGTCGGTTTGCGAGCTGTTTCTGAATGTTTTCGATCTCCTTCTGAATTCCTTTTGTTGTGAATTCCAATCCTTGAACGTCACTCTGTACTGGGAACCACATCTTGTCGAGTAATCTGTATGCTTCGTCTCCACAGGCTTCAATGGCTTTGTAGATATCGCCTGTTATTTCCTCAAGTTATTCTCTGGTACAGAAGTCTCGTGCTCTAATATCGGTCGATGTGTTGGGTGGGTCATCGGTCGATATATGTTTATGAGATTCCAGTTCTTCGCGAAGCGTATTCACTTCGTCTTGCAGGGCGTCCTTATTTTTGCGAACTAATTCATTGGCAGTCTGAAGCCAATGTAATTCTCCTTGAAGTGATGTTGTGGTTCTTTCATGTTCAAACTGCAGTGATGCCATTTCCCAATTATGTTCACCAACTCTTCCATTGATCATGTGCGTGACCTCTGCTTGTGTGTAGAGCTTGCAAACTATAACTCCTTTAGCAAACTGTTCAGCGTGCTCTGGTAAACAGAAACAAGACCGCTCCATCTTTGAGGCTCTATTCAGCAATTTCCCCATATCTTCTTTGGAAACATGGATGATATCTCCATCTACTCCTCTTGCAAAACCATGCTCATCTCTATAGATTCCATATTCGTATTTCTTTTCCCACAAGAATCGAAGAATCCCGAATGTGAAAGCTCGTTTCCCAAATTCCCGACGTATATCCTTCGATGTGAATCTCCACGTATCGATCGATGCTTGTTGAAATTCTGGATATGCTGAGTTGAGATGAATGTATTCTGCACCATCTTGCTTGTCTGAGGTATCTTGAATTGTTTGTTGCTGGTGCTGATCTTTCGTATAGATGGGTTGTTGTGCGAAGGAGCTGACTGATCCATTGGTAATCTGAAGAATGTCTGCAACATCTTCTTTGGAGATTGGAATGATTCTTCCACCCATTGCTCGTGCATGGCCATCTAGATCCTTGAAAATACCAAACTCATCCGGGATTAGTAAGGTAAAATCGAAGTTATGTGTTTTGATCGACCATGGATTTTACCCATTTTTAGCCATGGTTTATAGGTGTTTTCATATAATTTACTACAATATAGAGTTTATTTAGAGTATTTACAGGTTCAGGTACGTTCTGGAGAAATATGGTGATTTTGGTGTCTTTTGGAGCCTTTAAGTGTAGAACTGCGCAGATGCGTCAGATGTTTAGATTTGCATCGAGACCTTCCCATGGTGAGATTGAGCCCATCTTTTCGTACAAGATAGAGCTTTGAGTTACATTTCCAATGCCACCGGTGTGAGGTCAATCCAACAGTTAGATCAGAAGTTATGCCCGCTTTACTGAAGAGTGGTCAGTCTGCCTCGCGAGAGAAGGCTGCCGTGAAGATATGTGCATGTCGATCGATGGGAGACACTTCATATCGATCGATATGGATGCCAGAATGCAGGCCGAGTATATTTCATGACCAACTGAAGCCCAGAAGAAACCTAAATTACCAGATGGCCCTTGGACGACCTGAAACCCTATTTACGTTATTTGCAAGCCATTGTTGACGGCTACGCTTTCTTTTACATCTTTTGTTTCATTGTTCTTAGTTAGGAGAGAAGGGAGGAACTCCTATCAGAGTCCTCCTGGAACTCCATTGGTTTTTATATCTATTTTATTTCAGTTTTATATCTATTCATCTATGATTTATGTGACAATCTTCATGTCTGAATAGATCCACCTATTGGATTTAGGGTTCAGATAGGTTGTGGGATTAGCCCCAACTATAGATTGCTAAGTTGTGATATTCATTGTTAGGATGTTCTTAATGCTTGTTTCTAGAGTCATGAACTAGAACCATGAACTGGAATAGTTTAATTTATTAATCTTCATCATGATATCATCATGTACAAGCTAAGATCCTTTAGGCACGTGCGATAGGCGGTCCTAATGAACTTGGTGAACACAGATTCGAGTCGATATTATGCTATATCGATCGATACTCGTATAGAGTAATCGATCGACGGCTAATCATATCGCCCGACACTGCGATAGCAACATCGGTCGATATTGCCGGCAGACAGATCAATGGACTAGTCTAACTAGCGATAGCTATAGATTTGTCTAAGAATTGAAGTTCTTATGTATCATGCATGCAACTTGTTAGGCATCTATAGCATTATAATCCTGATTGCCTGAATAGAAACCCTAGATCTAGCAACCATCCTTCCATCAAACAAATCCTTGCCAAGCTGAACAATTACCTTGTTCATCTTGTTCACCGTTTTCTAGTTTATTTACTGCATCATTACCTATTAGCCTAGCTTAATCATATAACTATTAGATCTGATTGGTTCCCTAGCTCCTTGTGAATTCGATCCCTAAGTACTACAATTGAACCTCTTATTTGAGAGAGTAATTCACTCCTAGGGTTAAATATTTGAGTGATATCAAATTAGGCGTCGTTGCCAGGGAGCATTGATCGCCATTAGATCTTGTTTAGTTAGATTTAGTCTAGGTTTTGTTACTGTTTAAAAATACTGACAAAATTTTTCTTCCTTTTCAGGTACATACATCTCAGTACCAGGAACAATGAAAAGAGGATTTCTAGTTCCTTCAAGGAAGGAGCCTGCTGGTTCACGCTTATAGATCGACACCCTCCAAGCAGAATCGATCGACAGCGTACACCAGACATCGATCGATAAGGTACACCATCAATCGATCGACAAAGCCTCGCTGGGAGCAGGTAAGTTTTCTGTTAACACATATCTTAATCAAGAAGTAGTCCAAATTGAACCAATAGGTAAAATAAGCAATACAATTAGCCAAAATAGAAATAAACATGGGACCAAAATCCATGTTACAATCCATTCCACCTTGAATCAAGATGAAGAAATAAAATTGCCTTTGCAAAACTACAAAACCCATGTTCCCCTGAAATCGTTTGACAAGTCTCACAACGCGTCAACTGATACTACCCACCCGAAATCGATTGACACAACTAACACCACGTCGACCGATGCTGCCCACCCGAAATCGATCGACACGGTTCACACCGCCTCGACCGATACTGCCCACCCAAAATCGATCGAGACGGTTCACACTGCGTCGACCGATACTACCCACCCGAAATCGATCAAAACGGTACATCATGTGTTGACTAATACTGTTATCCTGAAATCGATCGACACGCCTAACCGCGCGTCGACCGATACTGTTCATCCCCCGTCGATCGACACTATTCATCTCCCGTCGATCGACACTGTTCACCCGATGTCGATCGACACTGTTCACCACAAGTCGATCGACACTCATAGTCGAAAATCTATCGATACGGCTCACAACGCGTCGACCGATAATATTCAGCCAAGATCGACCGACACTGTTTGAGGAAAGGAAGAAAATTTTGACTCCAAGCTGAAACTTAAGTACATCCCTGCTATAAGTCAGCGTCTCTTTCATGGTTATCTTGACGAGCAACCGATAGTTCATATTGATATGTTTGAAGAACTAATCTAGTCCCTCTTTAATGACGTCGCTGAAGACTACCACTTCTGCAAACTCTTTCCATTCACTCTTGCTGGAGAAGCAAGACGTTGGTTCAAAGAGTTGCCACCAGAGTCCCTCAAAACATGGATTGATATCGCGGAAGCCTACTTCAATGAATTTCTCTATGACACTCCAGAAAATCTAAAGATGGAGTCAACAACGAGATATGTGGTGGAGGATAATGAACGAGAAAACAATACTGGTGATATAATGTCTACATCGATTGAAACCATAACTTCTACATCGACCGATGCTAAGATCTTTCTATCGGACGATATTGTTCATACCTCATCGATCGATACCATGACTTCATCATCGCTCGACAATGTTCACCGAGACACTGCTCATCATCGTAATGTTCATCCGACGACCGACACCACTTGTTTGGAGGCAGAAGAGGTTGACGAGCTTATACTTAAGATCGATAAGAAGGGTATCTGGCGAGACAAAGAAGGTCGTCCTTGCAACATTAAAGTACAATTGATTAATGGAGAAGAAGCAATAATTCTTGATGTGATTTCTTTTCCAGAAATGGATACTTTCGATCTAAGTAGCATGTGGTATGATTTGGTAAGCGAGGACCCTTTCCAAGGTCTTCCTTATGAGGACCCCAAAGATCATATCAAGATACTCGAGGTGGTAGCCTCAGCAACCAGACATAAATTAATACCCGCAGACCACATTCTCTGCAAGATCTTCCCCCATTCACTATCCGGAGATGCGTTTAGCTGGTTCAGTAAGCTGCAGCCAAAATCTCTAACCTTCTGGGAGGACACCAAATGCGCCTTCCTAGGTAAATTTTTCAGCACTTTTTCAGTAAATTTGGAGATTGAGATGAGTTATATGCTGGAATATATGGTGGAGGATGAGGAACAAGATGAGTCTGGAGAACTGAGCAGAGTAGAAGAAGCTGATATTAAAGATCTGACCTCCACATCGATTGACACCAGTTCCTCAGCATCGATCAACATTACGACTGCAACATCGATCATCACCACTACCTCATCGATCGATACCAGCATCCAAGAATCGATCGATAAAGACTTTTGTCATCGATCGATACCGCTTGAAATCCTTGAAAGGTCGAATTGTCCTCAGGACACTGCAGACTTGACACAGAAGAGCACTGATGTATCAAGTTCTTCTCTTTCTCTGGATGTAAACATAGAGAATGGAGAGGATCTTGGAGATTTGGATTCAAGTAAAGAAGTTACTATAGAAGACTTCTTGGAGCTGAGGGATTGCTTGAGGATATATATCAGAATTTGAAGCAGAAGCTTGATGACAAACAGAATGCTCAGAGGAAAGATGAAGAGACTTCATCAAAGGCTAGCATCGATCGACACCAACCTGATGAGATCGATCGATACCCTCCCTGCATCATCGATATACATCCACCTTACGGCATCGATCGACAGTCGCCATACATCATCGATCTACATACATCCGACTGCATCGATCGACACCCACCCGATTGTATCGATCAACAACCATGGTTGGATGAACTGCCAGGATACATAGTCAAAATGGAACCAGCTGAGGAGATAGTGCATAATTCTGAAGCCTCACACATTACTGTCCCTAAATATCAGAGACCACCTATTTGGACAGAAGAAACTGATGGGTTTCACAAAAGAGTGAAAAGCATACATGATCCTGTTAAGATTATGGTTCCAAATGCGGTGTTTGAAGCTGAATCTCCTATCCCACCAGATAAAAGTATGGAGTTAAGTTCCTATAGTGGAGTATTAGATGATCATCAGCACGTCAAAGTTTCACAGAGAGGGTTGAGATTTAGAGATGACACTACAGGAAATGTGGGTAGTAATAGCGGACGGAAAACGCTATTGTTAATTTATAATAGCGCTTCCTTCTCCGCTCTAACATCGCCTGTTATAATAGGTCTGACCCTTTTAATAGCGGTTTTCCTTTGTGCTATAATTAAGTGTACAACAATAACGTGTTTTTATACGCAATTGTTAATACTTATAATAACGTTGTACAAATGTTATTATAACTTAATAATAAAGAAAAATCCGATAGCAAAGATAGCAATCGTTACGTAGTATTAATTAGTTTTTAAATTATCTAAATATTTATTAATAATATTAAAAATCAGTATAAATTTTTTATTAAAAATAGTTAAGAATTGATTTTACTTATATCAGTTTTGGTCTAAAAATAAAATTGATTATTATTATTATTATTATTAATTTTGAGATTTAATCTAGTCTATAACTAAATTTGGTTTACAAATTATTTAGATATATAGATTAAAGCGGTTTATCAATGATTTCGATTAGAAATCCGGTTTACAACTGATTTGGTTTATAGATTAAACCAGATTACAGATGTTTTCGGTTTACAAATTAAACCGGTTTACATACAAACCAGTTTTAAAAACTAAATCTAAAAAAAAACCAAAAAATATCCCTAACTCCGTCACACCGCCTCCTCCGCACCTCCTCCCCCGCTCTGGCTCATCCGCCACCACAACTCCATCTATGAAACTGCCCCGTCGTTTTTTTATTCTTCTGCTTCCACCTCATGTTATTCTTCATCTTCTGCTTATCTCTGAAACCCAGTTTTCAAAACATAATTCAAACTTTCATCGAAAATTCTTTTAATCAACTCCTTTACCATAAACAGAGACAAAATCAGAATGAAGAGAGGGAGAGAGAGGGAGAGAGAGAGAGAGAGAGAGATATTGCCGCCTCCACTCATGACCACCACATCTGCTTACAAACGCCTCCACTGCTTCTCGTTCCCTGCCCATTAATAAATCCGTAAACAAAATAAAAACCAATCACAAATTTATAAGAAGTTGACAAGAGAATAAGAGAGCAAATAAGAGGAAGGTGAAGTGAGTTGACATGTGGTGGTGGTGGTGAGGAGGTGAAGCCAACGCAGATCTTAACCAGAGACATACCAGTTGCTACGACCACCAGCTCTGCCAAAAAAAACATATTCAAAACAGAGAGAGAGAGAGAGAGAGAGAGAGAGAGAGAGAGAGAGAGAGAGAGAGAGAGAGAGAGAGAGAGGTGACTGTGGTGGTGGTGGTGGTGAAGACTGCGACAGAATCTCTGTGAGTGAGGTTAGGAGAGTAAGAGAGAGAGAGAGGAGAGAATGAGATGTGCAGATAGAGATCTGCAACAAGAGGAGAAGAAAAAAAGAAAAATAAAAGGAGAAAACATTTCAACCATTGATTTAGTTGTATCCGACGGCTTAAAGAGTTATCCGCATGATGATAGTTGATTATTCCATAATTTTCCTTTTATTTTTTAACTGTTAGCCAATCGAAACAAAGTGTGAGGATAGATAACAAGATTGATTGTAGGCTTTTGATTTTGAATAAATCAATGGCTGAAACGAAAAATAGTATAAAACTGTCTTTTTGTAATTATAATTGCTATAAAATTATTGAAAGTTTGAAAATTATATTATGTATATGGGGAATTTATGTATATATGATATTAGATGTTTGAGAATAGTATTTGGAGTTAAGATGAATAGTGTTAAAATTTAGATTTAAGGTTAAGATAAATGATTTAAGATGTTGAATGGTTCAATGTCTATAAGATTAATTAAAGCTTTTTTCATTGAGAAATTAAGTTATACATTTACATTTATAAAAATAATGATATAAGATTAATAAAATTATTAGTTTTCACTTTGTAAGGTTTATATTATAAGTTTGAAAAGATTTAGATTTATGACTTATGTAGAGTTTAAGTTTGGGGTTTCGGGTATTAGATTTAGGGTGTAGATTTAAAATTTAGTGTTTGAGGTTTAAATTATAAATTTCATATTAAATTTTTAAAATTATTTTGAGTTTAAGCTTAAGATTGAAGTTTTGAAAAAATTATGTTTAGGGGTTTAAACCCTATATTACATTATATATAAGTTTGGGGTTTAGATTTAGAGTTATGTATATGGTTTTGAGTTTTAGAATAGATTTGGAGTTTAAGTTTAATGTTTATATTATAAGTTTGAAAAGATTTAGATTTATGACTTATGTAGAGTTTATGTTTGGGGTTTAGGGTCTTAGATTTAGGGGTGTAGATTTGAAATTTAGTGTTTGAGGTTTAAATTAGAAATTTAATATTAAATTTTTAAAGTTATTAAATTTTGGGTTTAAGCTTAAGATTGAAGTTTTTAAAAAATTATGTCTAGGGGTTTAAACCCTATACTACATTGTATATAAGTTTTGGGTTTAGATTTAGAGTTATGTATATGGTTTTGAGTTTTAGGATAGATTTGGAGTTTCAGTTTAAAGTTTATACTATAAGTTTGAAAAGATTTAGATTTATGACTTATGTAGAGTTTAAGTTTGGGGTTTAGGGTATTAGATTTAGGGTTTAGATTTAAAATTTAGTGTTTGAGATTTAAATTAGAAATTTAAGATTAATTTTTTTAAAATTATTAAATTTTGAGTTTAAGCTTAAGATTGAAGTTTAAAAAAAAAATATGTTTAAGGGTTTAAACCCTATATTACATTATATATAAGTTTGGGGTTAGGGTTTAGGTTTTTTTTTTAAATTACAAAATACAAATAAACAAAATAAATTATAAATCAAAATTTGTTTAGGGTTTAAAGCATCCTTTAATTATAATTTTGTATCCTTTAAGTTTATACTCAAACATATAAATTAAAATGTAATTTTTTTGCAATATATGATGATGACATTTTACATCTAATACAATTATTTTGAAAAAATAAACTGATTTATGATATAAATGTGCATATTGTCATAGCTACGAAGATTACAGACCACCACAAAAAGAAACCCACTAGGATCATGAATTGCTACATCATCCACCAGAACTCCAACGAGAGCCAGTCACTTTAACTTACTACCCGATACACAACGAAACATAAAACAAATTGAATCAGAAAAAAACAAAAGAAGTAAACAGCTTGAATCTGCAATCTCCGAATTGATTTGCTCCAACAACAGTGCAAGATCCTTAACCAATAACACCTAACACATGAGAACATCATAATGAGCATGTATGATTAAGAAAATGTTGGTAGGACTCACTTTGGCTGCAAAGGAAGAAGATTACTAATGTGCAAGATTCTATAATGTGCATATTTTACCTGAACTTGTCTCAGAGTAGCTTTCTTAATCAGAGCTTGATTCATAACCATCCGAGACATTAGTAAAAACATGAAGAGAACCAATATTGCGAGAGAGAAGGAAGAAAAGAGAAGCCATATCGAACTTAACAATCTCCATCGAACTCTGTTTCACTTTGAGTGAACACACATGTTCCACTTCTCTGTATCTAGAACAACTGCAAGAGGCTCCAAGTAACTGAGAAAAACAGTAAACAAACGAAATCAACCCAAGAATGTAGATATATTGGTGATCACAAGGTGAGAAACTCATGAAATCCATTAAGTTTATTAAGAATCAAGTCAAAGCTTACAACTTTAACTTACAAATCCCCTGTTCCTGATGAATCAAATTATTGCATCGTTCAGAACAGAGAAACGAAACAACTAACCTGGAACGGAGATTGAAACGACACAAACAAACACATAATCAGCAGATTACAGAACTGAACCATCAAAGCCTCTCTCCTCCTCCTCCGCCATCTCTGTTTGTAGCTCAAATCTGACTCGAGTCAAGCGTTGCTGACGAAGCTTTAATCATGGCTGAGAGAGATAGACAAAGAGAGGGTTGAACTGAGACAGCTTGAATCGTGAGAGGCTGATTCGAGTCAATCTCTGTGTATAGATCTGATGATTTTGTGATTTTAGGTTTATCACAATCGTGAGACAGAGGTTTGAATAACTACATGGAGATTGATTTTAGGCCACAAGATCAAAAACAATCAATGGTCGAAAATTAATCAATCAAAAAAAGAAAACAAAACTATTCTATTATATAAAATCTGGAAAAAAAAAATAACTTAGAATATTTTGATTAAAATTATAAATATAACATTTTCAACCACCCTTTTGTGGAATGTATCAAGAGAATGAAAATATTGCCAAACTGAGAGGGCACAAGAGACACATTCTTTTTCTCTCCTCTCTTGGAGGATTTAGTGACTTTGGGATTGTCATGAGTGCTTTCGGATTCTTTTTGTTTCTGTGTAGTGCCGTTACTTGAGTTCACCAATTCCACAAAAGCTGCAAACTCAACATAAGTGTGACTTATAAAGCGTTTAACTTTTGATCTTTAATTAGTTTCTTTGGTTTGCTTACTCACCTTGCACATCGATCTCAAACTCTAATCTCTGCTCCCATGTCATCTTCTCCAACCAAGCTTCTCATCTTCTTCAACATCAAAAGTCACATCATCTCCTACGGACCATCTCTAAGTGTATTAGTAAGTGTCAAGTATGTAAAACTAGACTCTGATCAAAGCTGAGACAGAGTTAAGACAAACAGAAAAAGAAAAAGAAAGTACTGAGAGTGAGAGACTAACCGATTGGTGTTAACTCCGACCAAGCAACAGCAATGCGTTCTAATTTGTGACAAAGGAACACAAGAATCTACAAGAAGAAGAAGCACGTACGATAGTTACCTTCTGGATAAACACCAAACTTCAAACTCACCACACACAAACATAGATGATATTTTACCTGAACTTGTCTCAGAGTAGCTTTCTTAATCAGAGCTTGATTCATAACCATCCGAGACATTAGTAAAAACATGAAGAGAACCAATATTGCGAGAGAGAAGGAAGAAAAGAGAAGCCATATCGAACTCAACAATCTCCATCGAACTCTGTTTCACTTTGAGTGAACACACATGTTCCACTTCTCTGTATCTAGAACAACTGCAAGAGGCTCCAAGTAACTGAGAAAAACAGTAAACAAACGAAATCAACCCAAGAATGTAGATATATTGGTGATCACAAGGTGAGAAACTCATGAAATCCATTAAGTTTATTAAGAATCAAGTCAAAGCTTACAACTTTAACTTACAAATCCCCTGTTCCTGATGAATCAAATTATTGCATCGTTCAGAACAGAGAAACGAAACAACTAACCTGGAACGGAGATTGAAACGACACAAACAAACACATAATCAGCAGATTACAGAACTGAACCATCAAAGCCTCTCTCCTCCTCCTCCGCCATCTCTGTTTGTAGCTCAAATCTGACTCGAGTCAAGCGTTGCCGACGAAGCTTTAATCATGGCTGAGAGAGATAGACAAAGAGAGGGTTGAACTGAGACAGCTTGAATCGTGAGAGGCTGATTCGAGTCAATCTCTGTGTATAGATCTGATGATTTTGTGANGTTGCCGACGAAGCTTTAATCATGGCTGAGAGAGATAGACAAAGAGAGGGTTGAACTGAGACAGCTTGAATCGTGAGAGGCTGATTCGAGTCAATCTCTGTGTATAGATCTGATGATTTTGTGATTTTAGGTTTATCACAATCGTGAGACAGAGGTTTGAATAACTACATGGAGATTGATTTTAGGCCACAAGATCAAAAACAATCAATGGTCGAAAATTAATCAATCAAAAAAAGAAAACAAAACTATTCTATTATATAAAATGTGGAAAAAAAAAATAACTTAGAATATTTTGATTAAAATTATAAATATACAATAGCATTAAATTTTGGATATGCAATCTTACGGCGCTTACACTTAGCAAATTAACGCGCCTAATTTTTTTCATTTTCCCGCGATAACATTTATAGCGTTTTTAATTGATAAACGCTATAAAAAAGCAAGTGTTGATATACAATAGCTGAAATGCCAAAAACGCTATGCTATGATGCTATTAATACCCACATTTCCTGTAGTGTGAAGTCGATAGAACCCCAGCAGACGAAACATCGATCGACACTGACCAGACACCATCGATCGACATGATCAATCCACCATCGATCGACACTACCATGGGTACATCGATCGACACCGGACGCGAATCAGAGCAGAATGAGTATGAAGTGTGTGGAAATATTTTTGATGGAGATACCACCACGCATTCAAACAAGTCTGGGGGAAAGAAGAGGATGAATTGGAAGAAGAGAAAAAGAATCAACAGAGGTTCTTAGTTATCATTGATTTTTCACTTCTCAGATGATGTCAGGGAATCCAAAGTGAGATTACACAAGTCTGTGGGAAAGAAGGGAAGAAATTGGAAGAAGCGGAAACGAACCAAAGAAGGTTCTCAATTACCATCGACTCCTTACTTTTCAGATAGTATCAGAAAATCAAGAGTACGCAGCAGATGCTTTTCACATCCCTATGCAAAGCTTAAAGCACTCCTTATTGCTGAGATGATAGACAAAGGAGAAGAGTCTATGGAGGGGGTTTTCACACAAGAATGATAAAGCTTCAGAGATTGGACAATGAGACTTGAATTGGAGCAAGTTCTCATTCTCATCCGGACTGAATCAAATCTCCAGAAGTCAAGCTAATGACTAAAAATAAGCGCTGAGTGGGAGGCAACCCACTGTTAGGTTATTCTCAATATGGTTTTATTTTCATTTATTACTGATATTTTGTTTTCTAAAGATTTCAGGTTAAAAAAAAGTTGGTTTTATTAGTTATCTATTACTAACTTTTAGAGTATTAGTGTATTAGTGTTTTATTTATGTCAGGTAAAAAGAAAAGATAAAGAGGAAGATGAGTTCTGTGCCAGCTATCGAAACACAACCGGCCGGTGTCACTCGACAGATCATCATAAGTATCGATCGCCACTTAACTATGTTGATTGATACTCACATCAAAGCAGGTATACAGTCTTTCTTTGTTAAATATTTTCCTTATGGTTTATTGACCCACCAATCTTAGGCTGTATAACATTGGTCACAGTGTTATTTAAGTCTGGGGGAGGTTCTACAAATATTGTGTGTATAGTTAGATATTTAGAAAAGTAGATCCGAGTAGATGATTACCATGATAATCGACCGACGAGAAACGTCGATATCGATCGACAATACATCACTTACATCGATCGATGGTAATTATTTCTCATCGATCGATACTTAATCCGGTCAGGTATATCGTTCTTACTTGTTAAATTTTGTACTTCTGCTTTTTGATTTTCATCTTACCACCGACTGTGTTGCACCGGGGACAGTGTAATTTAAGTCTGGGGGGATTACTAATGTTTATCTACTTTATGAGTCTTATTCAACATATTTTCAAAAAGTTTATATTGAGTCAAGAAGGGGATGATGATCTATTTCGATTTATTACTTGTCATCTAACCACTCTTTAGACCAGTCTTAGATTTACTGATTGCAGAAGTACTAGAGATACTAAAGCGGATCAACCTGTCAACTATGTTTGCACTTGCTGAGAATGTTTGAAGGAACCAAAGCTGACCTCCAACCTAATATTGACTTGATTTGCTTATCTTGGGGCTTGGTATACACTGGATCGGAGTCCTCCTTCAGATCTAAAAGGTAAAAGTCTTGGTGATTTTGGTTTCCTTCTCTCCTTCCTTTGGCATCCCAAAAAGAATAATAAAATATTGAGATGATTTCCTGAGAGACAGAGGGAGAGGTACATTATCCATGACCCCACTATTCTAATTCAAAGGAATGATCACACATTGTGGAAGCGAGGGAGAGGTACATTACCCATGACCTCACTATTCGCCTACACTTTTCCAGAAAAACCTACAAAAGTAGAAAGATCAATAAGATGAGCATTTGTTGTTCATTGGGATTGACAATTAAAAAAAAAAAAATTTGGGATTCAGAGAAGGAAGATATAGGGAGAAAAGAAACCATAATAAGACTGCTTATTTACTCAGATATCTGCTGGAGTGAGAGTCCACGTGTCCTTTGATCGATATTCCCAGGGTAAAGCATGCACTTTTATTTTATGTAAGAAATGAGGTTAGTTGAGGGGATTGTCGAACAAGATCTGTTGAGTTGTTGACTAGGTGAATTTGGTTGCTATACTAGGATATTGTATAAAGTGCTTCTAAGGTTAGGATGTTTATGATTTGGTTTGCACTACTAGAGATAAGGTGACTGAGTTTTTAAATTTTTTGAGTCCCTGCTGTTTTCAAACCTCTTTCAGAGAGACTGCCTGTATGTTTTGCTTGAGGACAAGCAAAAGGGTAAGTCTGGGGGAGTTGATCGACCATGGATTTTACCCATTTTTAGCCATGGTTTATAGGTGTTTTCATATATATTTACTATAATATAGAGTCTATTTAGAGTATTTACAGGTTCAGGTACGTTCTGGAGAAATATGTTGATTTTGGTGTCTTTTGGAGCCTTTAAGTGCAGAACTGCGTAGACGTGTCAGATGTTTAGATTTGTATGGAGACCTTCCCATGGTGATATTGAGCCCATCTTTTGACACAAGATAGAGCTTTGAGTTACATTTCCAATGCCACCGGTGTGAGGTCAATCCAACAGTTAGATCAGAAGTTATGCCCGCTTTACTGAAGAGTGGTCAGTCTGCCTCGCGAGAGAAGGCTGCCGTGAAGATATGTGCATGTCGATCGATGGGAGACACTTCATATCGATCGATATGGATGCCAGAATGCAGGCCGAGTATATTTTATGACCAACTGAAGCCCAGAAGAAACCTAAATTACCAGATGGCCCTTGGACGACCTGAAATCCTATTTACGTTATTTGCAAGCCATTGTTGACGGCTACGCTTTCTTTTACATCTTTTGTTTCATTGTTCTTAGTTAGGAGAGAAGGGAGGAACTCCTATCAGAGTCCTCCTGGAACTCCATTGGTTTTTATATCTATTTTATTTCAGTTTTATATCTATTCATCTATGATTTCTGTGACAATCTTCATGTCTGAATAGATCCACCTATTGGATTTAGGGTTCAGATAGGTTGTGGGATTAGCCCCAACTATAGATTGCTAAGTTGTGATATTCATTGTTAGGATGTTCTTAATGCTTGTTTCTAGAGTCATGAACTAGAACCATGAACTGGAATAGTTTAATTTATTAATCTTCATCCTGATATCATCATGTACAAGCTAAGATCCTTTAGGCATGTGCGATAGGCGGTCCTAATGATCTTGGTGAACACAGTTTTGATTCGTTCTTATGCTATATCGATCGATACTCCTATAGAGTAATCGATCGACGGCTACTCATATCGCCCGACACTACGATAGCAACATCAGTCGATATTACCGGCAGACAGATCAATGGACGAGTCTAACTAGCGATAGATATAGATTTGTCTAAGAATTGAAGTTCTTATATATCATGCATGCAACTTGTTAGGCATCTATAGCATTATAATCCTGATTACCTGAATAGATACCCTAGTCTAGCAACCATCCTTCCATCAAACAAATCCTTGCCAAGCTGAACAATTACCTTGTTCATCTTGTTCACTGTTTTCTAGTTTATTTACTGCATCATTACCTATTAGCCTAGCTTAATCATATAACTATTAGATCTAATTGGTTTCCTAGCTCCTTGTGAATTCGATTCCTAAGTACTACAACTGAACCTCTTATTTGAGAGAGTAATTCACTCCTTAGGGTTAAATATTTGAGTGATGTCATGTTTGTACCTCGGATGGTGTAGTGTTATGATCGGTCGATAGTACGACATGTGCATCGGTCGATTGGTTGAGGGACGTGTAGATCGATTGATGTTGCTCCGTGTCGGTCGATACGTGTGCTTCTGGTTTGGTCGCATCTGTCAGTGATGCTGTATCCACTGCGAAACTTTCGTGGTAATTGTTTGCCCAACTTCCAATTGAGTAGTCTCCCTCTTGTGTATCATCATCACGTGGGACGTAGATTGGTACACAGTAGGGGTTATCGCTCGGTGGTTCGAAACGTCTTCTGAGCGATCTTGGTTGGTGCATATTGATCGATGGAGAGTAGTCTCTGTCGATCGATGCTCTGTAGAGGAAGGACGGTAGAGGAGGTCTTTCTTCATCTTCTCGAAGAAAAATGTACTATGTGGTTGTTCCTCTGCATAATCGTCATCACACTCCTTCTGAGTAGTGATGCTAGTCTGTTCTGGAATGTAATGATCGTTCTCCCAATCATCTACGTTAAAGTTGCCGTCTGGAAACTCCTCTTCGATCTCTTGGAATAGCATGTCGATCGATGACCAGGTATGCTCGTCGGTCGACTCCGGTTGACTGGTATCAGTCGATGGAAGAAGGTTGTCGTCGGTCGATACATCTTTCTCTGTCTCGTACTCGGCCATTGAATCATACTCGTGGGCACAGAAACAAGCTGCTACGAGTGCTGAGCTCTTTGTCCTTGGAATCTTGATGACTTGGACCAGATTGTAGTGGATGGTAGGGTCAATTAGGGTTAGGCAGAGCTTAATGGATTACAGGTCACAAACAGCTCCAACTGTTTCTAAGAAGGCCCTCCCAAGCAGTAGAGATGTCTTGAAGTTGAGCTTGATGTCTAGGACGTGGAAGTCTATAGGAATTAGGGTATCTCCAATCTGTACGTCAAGATTTCGAATGATGCCTCTAGAGTTCTACTGAGAACAATCCATGAAGATGAAAGATTCTTCAGTAGGCTCTATCGTCAGACTTAGATGGTCTGCCATGATCTTGGGTAGGATGCTAACTCCAGATCCTGTGTCGCAGAGAGCACGAGGGAACTCAACACCTCTTATTGAAGATGGTATTGTGAACTTCCCTGGATCGCTCTTCTTCTCCAATGTGATTTTCTTCTTTAGACTGTCTCTGACCTGGTGAAACATTTTCTTGATGTCTTCTTATGTCTCCTTGGTTTCTCTGAAAAACATCCACAATCTGTGTGAAAAGTAGGCTTCTTCAAAGGGTTTCTCTTTAGGTATTCTCAGAACTCTCTTTCTGAAGCTTAACAATTCTTTCTCATTAGCTGCTCTTTTATAAGGTTTGGGAATCTCCTCTTTCCTTTTTCTGAGAACTCTTCTATGTTTTTTCTTTTCTATCTCCATGGTCTTAAAGATATATGTGGGTCTCTTCATGATGGCGGTGGGAAGGTTACTCGGAGTTTTGGACTGCTCCCGGAGTGCATTAAGTCGTGAAACGTATATCTTTGGAAGTTGCATTTGACGTTGGGGTACTGTATATCGAGCGACAACTGGAGTATGTCGGTCGATATCTTTTTCTTCGTATCGATCAACGGGTGAGTCTGTCTGTCGATTGATATGTGTAGTGTTGAATCTGAAAGGGACGGGCGAATGTGGGTGTCGTGCTGCGAATGCTGCATGTGACATAAGCTTGACGGCACTGCACTCGTGAGGGGTTTCCTCGAAATCCATCAATCGATACGCGTCAAAATCTATCGATCTCTTCACGAGGGGTGATATCGATCGATGCTGGTTACACGGTGTAGATCGATACGTATCAAATCCGATGTTTGTTTCCCTCTCATCATCAGAATTTTGCAGCTTCTCATGTTTTACCTCTTGCCAAAAGTCATCATCCAGGATGGCTTACACATGGTGGTTAGTAGCAAACTCTCCCATTCCTTTTGCTAAAGCTTATTGCTTCTTTAGTGCTTCTCCTATCTGAACCACCTGAGTCTCTAATTTCTTCACATAGGTGCTTAAGGCATCAAGCTTTGTGTTGAGGTTGGTGTAGACAGAGTCGATCTTTCCATTGAAGTCCATCTGAAGTTTCTGCTGACTCTCAAGAACCTTGTCTAGCATCTCCTCTAGTTTACTTGTCTTGGGTGGGTGGGGTGGATTTGAGTGCAATAAGTTTCCATAACTCATGTTGTTCTTGAGGTTGCTGCTGCTGTAGTTGTTAGGCTTCTGTGAACTATGGTTGAAGTTGCTTTTCTGTCCTGTGAAGTTTATGTATCCTCCTTAGTTACCAGACCTCTGAAATCCAGCTCCACTGATCCAGTTCACATCTTCTTCTATGTATTCCTCTCCAGCTACAGTTTCTGCATCCTCCACTGAGCAAATCTGTTTGTTTAGTAACTTCTGAACATTATCCAGCTGTGCTTGCACTTCATTAACCTGTTCCTTCCCAAGGAATGATGTAGCTTTTGTCTTCACAATGTTCTTTGTGTTGTTGCTTGAAGGTTGGTTATCAATTAACTTCACAGCTTCTTGCGGATTCCTGGTGGTGAAGTTGCCTTCACTAGCTGTGTCTAGAGCCATTTGATACTTCAAAGTGATGCCTCTGTAGAAAGTGCAGAGCAGTTGCACTTTGTTGAATCCGTGGTGTGGACAATCTTGCTGGTAGGATTTGAATCTGGTCCATCTATCTTTAAATGATTCTCTAGGATCCTGAGTGAATGTGGCAATTTCCTCCTCCATTCTTCAGCGCGTGAGTCATCAAAGAAGTTACGCAGGAATGCGTTTTTGATGTCGCTCCAGGTTGTGAGAGAACCTGGTGGTAGTTGTCTCAGCCACTGCAAAGCTTCTCCGGATAGAGAGTATTTAAAAAGCTTGCAGAGAAGATAGTCTTGAGAGACTCCATTGGCTTTTATGACAGTTATGAGATCCTCGAACCTCTCCAGATGGTCCATAGGATGCTCATGACACAACCCACAGAAGGGTATTTGTCTTACAAGTGTGTAGTACTGCAGCTTGAGCTCAAAATCTCCTCTCTGAATAGAAGGAGGGCGGATGGGTGATCGGTTGGTATAGAACTGATCCGGACGGTTGTAGTCAGCCAAAGTTCTAGCTCTGTTAGCCTTTTCTACAGGTTGAATGAGGTCTGTAGGTGCAGTTTCTTGCTCAGCAATGATCTCCTTCTAAGCATTCAGCTTCTGACCTGCTGCATTACGCAGGTGACCATCTTGATCATGCAGGTCTCCATCTTGATCACGCAGGTCTGCATTACGCAGGTGACCTTTTGTGTCAGAAGATGATTAAGCAGTAACAAGTAACCTAGACCTAATCAGATTAAATCTAATGGCGATCACAGTTCCCCGGCAACGGCGCCAAATTTAATATCACTCAAATTACCCTAAGGAGTGAATTACTCTCTCAAATAAGAGGTTCGGTTGTAGTACTTAGGGATCGAATCCACAAGGAACTAAGGAACACAAAAGATATAATCCTTAGTGATTATGCTAGGATGATTTAGTTAAAAAGTAAATTGCAGTTGTGAGCAATGGTGAGTTGCTCAAGAGAATTGGTTTATGTTTTAAACAATAAAAGAAAGTAGTTAGATTCAAGGTTGATATTCAGATTATCAGGGTTATGATGCTACAGATGTCTTAATAAGTTGTTTGCAAGATATTAAAGAACTTCAACTCTTAGATAAGTCTATTAGCAATCGCTATCTAGACTCGTCCATTGATCTGACTGCCGGCAATATCGACCGATGTTTTGACAGCGATATCGGACGATATAGGTTGTCATCGATCGATTACTCTATAGGAGTATCGATCGATATAGCTTCGGATCGAATTGAATATGTGTTCACCAAGATCATAGACCGGCTCTCGCTCGTCCCTAGAGGACCTCAGCTTATGCTAGATGTTTTCAGGATGATGATTAACAAGTTAAATCATTCCAGGATCATACTCTAGTTAGCTACTCTAGAGTAAGCATTAGGGTTCATCAGGATAATGAATATCACGACTCAACAATCCATCGTTGGGGCTAATCCCTCATAACTATTTGAACCCCAAATCTAACAAGTGAATCTACTCAGACATGTCTAAGTGATTCATAGCATCAAGATAATAATAGAAATTCATAAGATTAGAAGATTGAACACTTGGTTCCTTTGAATAACAAATCTCTTTGTATATTCTTCTAAATCTAGAACTCTATAACCTTTGATGATAATCAGAATAAGATGAAAAGAATACTTTTATAAAATGAAAGAATTAAGAGTATTAAAAAGCATAAAAGCATAAAAAGTAGTAAAGCCTCTCAGCATGCTCTGCCAAAACACATAGGCATAACTATAAATATGAGTTCAATTAGGTTAAAAACTCGTTAGGGGCAATCTTGTAATATTGAGAGAACTTGGGCTTCAAGTCGGCTGAGTCAAACTTGTTCTTCAGCTCGATATCGATCGATGGTACAAGGCGTACATCGATCGATGGAGTATCTCGATTCGTCATCTTCTACGGAAGCGTCGTCGATCGATTACACAGGATGTGTATCGATCGATATGTATCTCTGGATATCGACCTTGTTGTCTGATCTTCATAGTCATCTCGGGAAAACTCTCCTTTAAACTCCATAAGGGCACCTAAATCATCACTTTACTCCAAAATGCTCTTGAACCTGAAAACATACCTAATAGACTCCAAAACATATATATATTATAAAATCATCTAAATACCATGGTTAAAAGTGGGTCAAAACCATAATAGATCATTCGCGCAGGGTCTCTTACGACCTTTGGCTGGAGTGGCTAGCATTGCACTAAGCGCCGGGATTCCTAGAACGATCACCCTATTGACCGGAGGAGGAGGCTCCAAGGTCGTAATTGGCTCGACCTCGGTAGGAACCAAAACCGTTTCGATCTCGGCGGGAACCGCGACAGTTTCGACCTCAGCAAGGGGGAACAGCGGATGAACTCGACAGCTCGATGGTGACGCTCACCGAAGGTTTCACTTCGGCACTCACCGCTTCGTCCGGAATAGCCTCGGCTTCTTCCGCAGAAATGGGCAGGTCCACCGGGGCTGCACAAGTCGGCACCGTAGTTTCCTCGGCATCGCTGTGATCCATCTCCTCCTGGAAGAAGAGGAACTCGGAGATGCGAGCATCCTGCAAATCCGCCGTAGTATTGTCACTAGCTAAGATCTCATGGCTTTGTTGATCACCTTGGGAAGAAGACATCTTGACAATTTTCTAGAGAGAAGTTGGAGAGAAATTTTAAAGATTGAAAATATGTGAAGTAATGATCCAATACTTATAGAAAAGAAGAGCTCATCTTTCGTAATGAGACGAAACGCAGCCGTGGATTTCGATTAAAACAACTCCATTCGCCCCCAAAAACCTTCTCTAAAACTTGCGAGCTGGGGGGCTAACTGTTGGTGTCAGAAACCGTCATCTTGAAATCAACGTCTACGATTATTTATGTTAAAGATCAAAATCATTACTTTCCGCAAAAATAAAAATACGTTTTATAAAACTCGAGAAGCCGTTTTATAAAATGTATAAGAAATTTCCGAATAAAGGAAATCTGCGGAAAACTTGGAAATCGTCATAGAAAGAACGCACCAAACGCCGATTGTCCGATTTAAGCACAAAACCACGAAAACCGCATCCGCCGTAAATCACGAGCAGGTTCGACCGAACCAAGTTCAACGTATGACGAGCCGAACCAACCGGTTCAGCTCCCTGTACGGCGAAGTGGTCGGTCCCGGACCAGCTCGCCGTACGGCGAGCTAGGTGGCATCGAGCCAGCTCGCCATGAATAGTTCGCCGTACGGTGAGCTGAACCAACCCGGTTCGGCTCGGCGTACGTCGAGCTGATTGTCCTAAACCTTTATCTCCCACGTCCTCGACTCAAGGCATACGTCCTTCGGCTTGATCGTGTTCTGAACCATGATTGAAACATCTCTCGTTTCGTCTCGATTCGTCCTATCGTTCAAGTTTTACGATAAAAACCGTAAAGTCTTGTTTTCGCGAAATAACTCAAGGAAATCGTATAAAACGGCAACGGTTAAACGAAACACCAAACATTGCCTAACTATACGATTTACTCAAGATTTTTCGTGAAAAATCGTAAAAAAATGCGTTTTTAATAAAACCTCGAGTAAATTGTAGAAAACGGCAACGATTAACCGAAACATCGATATTGCCAAACTTTGCGATTCATTCGAGAAACCTATTTAAAAAACGGCATCGCATAAGGAAACGGTCTCGTATAAAGTCGTAAAACGGTTTTTATCGCAAAACGGATCGAAAAGTCCTTAAACGCGATAAAAACCTATCTCGCGACTTTAACGAAGTCTAGCCAAAAGATACGACGACGTTTTAACGATTTACTCGCAGAAAGAAGATAAATGTCAAATTTGAAGATATATGTCAAGTCTGAGGATAAATAGAAGATTTCCGTGGGAAAAAAAAAAGAAAGATAAAGATAAATGGAAGATTCTCGATAAACTCGAATCTGGGCGAAATGGAAGGACTAAACCGCCTAGGAAGAGAGTATATAAGCAAGAGGCAGAGGACAAATTCTAGACCTAGAGAGGCGGCTGTTAGCTTAGGTGAATTTATGACTTAGGTGTTTAGACTAGCAAGTCGGATCCTTAGAACGTTTTGACGTCTAAGTTCCGCGATTCTCTTTGTAACAGCAGTCAATCTCTTATTCAATAAAAACTCTTACGCAAATTGTTTATTTATACTCTGTTCCTCGTTATTTTCGTTCATCCATATTCTGTTAACTTTGTTCTTTTTAGTGATTTCCACAAAGATACAAGACCTTGAAAGAATTAGGGTTTTCTCTAAATTTTCATATCAGACAGAAAATTAACAATGTGAATTTTGGTTCCCACAAAGAGATTTCATTGCTCTGGGAACTCCTCCTTTTGAATCCTTGATAGACAAATTTAGTTGCTCTTGTACTTTTTTTTTCCTATAAAACAGACTCATGTTTGAGTTTGTGTTCGCGTTTTAATTTAAAGTGCACACTTGGTGTTAAGTTATGAAATGTAAGATATGTTTATCTTTATATCATTTATGTTTTTTGAGGTCAGCAGCAAAGATCAATATGGTGTGAATACTAATCAAGTTTGTTACAGAGGTATCATCTATACTACAATTTGAAGAATGAATTTGCTTATTATTTATTTATTTACTTGTCAAATTTTCAATGATTTTAGATACTTTTATTTTATTTTTCATTCTCTTATGATCTTAACTAATTAGCCATTATTATCTTTAATTAATAAATAATTAGATGTATTGATATATCATTAACCATAAACTAAATTTAATTAATATATAATTAACCATAAATTAGAAAACAATTCATTGATTTGATGATTATTATTATATAAAAATAATTTATATTGATTAACCATAAAATAAAAATAAATTAACATATAACTACCATAAATTAAAAACCAATTTCATTGATTTTAATTATCATTATCAAAAATTAATTTGTATTACGTAATAAAGTCTTCATTAATATTAATAAATAATTATATTTGTTAATATATTATTAACCATAAATTAAAAAAAAAAGGCATTGATTTGATAGCTAATAATTTATGTTGTGTTATGCAAAATCCTTACATTAGATTTTTTCTGAAATTGTTAATTATATAATAAAATATATATTTATGAAGTGAATTTCCCCTTTGAACTCTCACATTAAAAGTTGAAGCGGCTAACGTCGTAAATACTCTTAACAAACAATTAAATTTACTAAAATATAAATAACTATAAATTAAAAATGAATTAACAAATAGTTAACCTTAACTAAAAGGAACCATTGATTGGATGATTATCGTTATCTTAAACTAGTTTATATTAATTAACCATAAACTAAATGCAAATTAATCTATAATTAACCATAAATTTTAAATGAATTTTACTGATTTGATAATTATCATTTATCTAAAAAACTATATTAAACATAAATTAAAAAAAAATCATTGATTTGATAATTATTCTTTTTTAAAAATATTATGTTATGCTATTCAAAATCTATTTTAAATTACATTTTTAAAAATATTTAAAATCATAAAATATAAATCTATGTATATATTGTCTATAATTTTATTTATACATTAATGTTTTCAAAACTATTTTACTCAATAAAATATAATTTTATTATATCGAAAAACTTTTTCATATGTAAGAAATTAAATATTTAATTTTTTATTTAATATTTCAAAAGCTTGAATATTTTCAGTTTAAATATTTATGTTACGATGAAAATAATGTATATATAAAAAGTTTATTTTTTAATTTTTATTAAATATTATGAATGTGTAAACAGTTATTTATTTTAATTGTCTTTGAACTCATGATATATTTACTTTAAAATATTTGTAAGATTATTATGCATGCAGATGCAGTCAAAACACCTGGTACACTATAAAGTTAATTACAGTTCATTGATTTTACAGATTATAAGAAATTTGGTTCTTTCTTTTCCAGTTCCTCACAATATTAAAATCATGTAATGTTGCAAAACCTATGTCCATGATCTTTCTCTGTCTCTTGTGTATATATTGCCAAGAACTTGATATTGCAATTCATCTTTAGCAGAACCATCTTTTCGTTTCGATTCTTCGTTGATGAAAATGGCCATGTCCTTGGGGCTCAATTTAGTTGATAGCTTTAAATGTTAAGACAAAAAAAACTTGGTGAAAAATACATAGAAGGCTTATAACTCTGCCAAAACAGAGTAATGAAGTCAAAAATGTTCTTACCGGTATCTTTGTCACCAAATTTATAGAGCAAGATGGTCGGAAAATCATCAACCTGTTATCAACACATCAAATAAGATTAGCTTTAGGAATTTGCCAGTCTTGGTTGCATGTATGATTTGATTCACCTGTAACTTGGTATGCTCATTCACAGACGCATCGATTCTTGCAAAAGCAAGATTCTCAAAGCCTTTGAAATGCTTATGCTTAGCCAATTTCAAAACTTGTTTGCTCCTCGCCTTTCAGTTCACACATCATTGTGTATGTACCTGTTTCCATGCTTTAAGTGTCGGTTTCAGTTACTAAAAAGTTTTGGTATAACAGAGAGGTACTAACCTCAAGAAGAACATTCTTGTGGCTCTATAATACCAATTCCTCAAAAGTCTTTCCTACCAGTCACTATGCTTCCATTTTCCTGCAGGTTTCATCAAGTCATTTCACCATGGCAAGTACATGGTTTCTCATAATGTCAAAGATGATATATGGTTCAACACTTACATTATCAGGAACTAGCTCTGACCAAGAGTAACGCAAAACAGAAACAGTTCCATCCGCAAGTCCTGAACGAAAGTCCTAATTTGCAAATCCAAGACGGATCATTTGAATCAGTTCTACACATGATACTTGAAAGAGCATGAAAAATAAACTTGATGCAAATTCTTACTTCTATACTGTTTGGTGATGGGTCTGATTCGAGAAAATACTTGGAGTTCGGGTTGTTATCAAAAGCAGCAACCTGTTGAAGAAAATTATATCACAAGCATCAGAAACTTACAACAGTTTTATTTGGATTATCTATTCCGAATAAGGTAGCTCAAGAATGGCACTGCATGGTTCTCATCTGTTATATCAACATGTATAAACATAAGTTGCAAGAAGAAATAGTATACATTAATAAAGAAACTAAAGAACTAACTAAATCTGGCCTTAAGATTCATCATACCTTATATTTAAATTTTCTTGCCAAATCTTCAAGAGGCTGAGCCATATTCTGAAAAACAGCAGCTTTGGAAAAAATTATAACCAAAACGAAGAAAAAATGAAGTTTTAGAATAAAAAATTTAATAGATACAAACTGAAATGACAAAAACTTTCTAACCTGAAGCTTAACAGGACTGGAATAAACCCAAACAATATTGCTTTCATTCAAGCTTGTAATCAGTGGAAACTTGTTGTTTCCTCTCTAATAGCTTCTTCTTTTTTGTAAGGTCATCTGTGTCCGAACCACAGAAGATTCATTATCAATATTCCGATTAACATCACAAATAAAAATCTTAACAAAAGATCAAACCAAATAGCAAGAGAGAATTCAGAAACCTTACCATATGCAGTGTATCTTTCAGCCTCAGTTTTAACCAAGCCTATTAGCAGATTATTAGTTTTGAGCTCAGGAAATAGAAGTTCCATACCAAAAAGTTATATTTATGCTAAGAAAGGAAGATTCACTATTAATTATACAGCTATATAAAGTTTCTCTATATGTTCAACATCAGGTCTGTATCCCACAATATAACATTAAGGACATTCCATANATTTATGCTAAGAAAGGAAGATTCACTATTAATTATACAGCTATATAAAGTTTCTCTATATGTTCAACATCAGGTCTGTATCCCACAATATAACATTAAGGACATTCCATAAGACATTACATGGTTTAAGGAAGGGATCAAGAAAAAGACAGCACCCATGGTATTCAACAAAAGAGTGTTTAGGTACTGTAAATATTTGCTTTTGAATGTAAACTGAGACAATGATGTTTACCTTATTCTCGACTCCACTAAGGCTTCACTTTTCTTGTTAAGATTCTTATCAATAACATAAACACCACACTCATACAGCCACACCATACCTTAATAAAATTAGATCTAAAACACTATTCTGATAAACGATTTCATTCTCTATTCAATATTCATAGAGTTTGTAACGGGAGGAAGAAAAACAAACCTCCAGTGATTGTAGGCTTTTGCGAGCGCTAAAACTTTATAAGAAATCAGAAACATAGGAGGCCGATGAGGATCTATCTCTAATATAATCACCTGGAACCTCAGAGAATATAAATTAAAAACCATATAAAACATCGATTCTATTGATAACCTCAGATCATATTTTAGTTACTTACACAAGTTTCTGTAAAGCCTCAGCCACCTGCAAAAGGTAAGAAACAAACATAAAGAACTCAGAGCTGAAAGTAGTGCAGATTGCATGTAATGTTGAGACAAACATTAAACGTTACTTAACCTAAGATACGGTCCAAATGTCTGGAAATGAAAAGATAGTTCAGTGCAGACACAATTTTGACCATCCGTGTGCTCTTCATGAAAAATGTATCTCAATATCTTATCTGCATAAGAGAATAAAACTAACTGAATAACGATTCTTACGCAACTGACGAATCAAACGCCAAGACAAGAACACTTACCTGATACATGAATGGAACTTATCCGACCACTAAATGTGGGACGCATAGCTACATCAGCTGCTTCATCAACACAACTGTTACTCCAATTAACGCAAAACTAAAAAGGAGAATTAAAAAAAAAAGGGAAAAAGAACAAAGCAAATGGGTCGTGTCATACTTTTGCAGATGCTTCTCCCAGTAAAGTTGTTGCCAGTCGGCAGGTGGTTCGTCACTGTTAATGAACTCAGGCCACCGCAGCTTAAACAGAAACTTCCATGAGCTACCGAGTACATCATTTCCGAAGTTTAAATCATTTCTCAGTTGTTGGAATAACAAAAAAAAATAAAGGGAAATGATCAAACCTTGGACGTTTTCTCCCACTAGCCAAGCACCCATCACCAGTTTCATAATTATCCCAGCACTTGAACGGCCTATAAAATTTCAATTTGATCTTCATCCATCCAATTCAAAACCCCAAATCTCCATAAACTGATTAAAAACACTCTAGAATCCGACTCACTCACATGTGGGTCTGGAAATTATGCAAGGCTAATGCAGGTAAGTGAGAGATAACACCATCAGTCAACTAAGATGGAAGCTCGTACACATCAGGAATTGGATTATCGCCTGGGAATACACAAATCACCAACTCAAATCAGTATCAAGTTGGCGCAAGAAAGCTTTGTTCGGATCTTTCAATATCTTATATTGTGACCTTGTAGAAGCTGAATCTTGAGGGATTGGATGCAGAGAAACGCAAGCGAAGAAGATTTCTTGATTGCCGAGTGCTTATCGCTGTGCAAACTCAAATTCTACCGTTCCAGCCACTCTCTCTGTTTGTTCGAAAGGGGAAGGAAGCACCCAATCTGCAACAATACAAAATAAATAAATAATAATCATCATGAGAAGTTAAAGCCGGAGAAATTTTCAAAAAGGCCAATTGAATGCTTCCCAGTGGAGTAGTTGGATAATCATGGGAAAATTAAGAGTTAATCACATATTAATGTAAGACTCTGGTGTCATGGTGATCGGAATGGCGTTCCAGTTTCTGAACATTTCATCAGCTTGAAGAAGATCGCCGAAGAACAAAACGAAACGATTCTATGTCGTTTCACTTTTCTTAGGGTTTCCCCGTCCAGTGGGCTAAATGGACCAAAGAAATCAAATCTAAGAGACCCAAAAAATTACAAACTTAAACCAAAATTCAGATGCTGACATGGCGAAACAAAATATCGTGATTGGCCAATTATTTTTAATGACGTGGACACCCTATCTAAAGTTTATATTGGCCTTCTATTACTTAGAAACTCTAATAGCTAATTCTTTTTTGTAAGGTCATCTGTGTTCGAACCACATAAGATTCATTACCAATATTCCGATTAACATCACAAATAAAAATCTTAACAAAAGATCAAACCAAATAGCAAGAGAGAAATTGAGAAACCTTACCATATGCAGTATCTTTCAGCCTCAGTTTTAACCAAGCCTATTAGCAGATTATTAGTTTTGAGCTCAGGAAATAGAAGTTCCATACCAAAAAGTTATATTTATGCTAAGAAAGGAAGATTCACTATTAATTATACAGCTATATAAAGTTTCTCTATATGTTCAACATCAGGTCTGTATCCCACAATATAACATTAAGGACATTCCATANATTTATGCTAAGAAAGGAAGATTCACTATTAATTATACAGCTATATAAAGTTTCTCTATATGTTCAACATCAGGTCTGTATCCCACAATATAACATTAAGGACATTCCATAAGACATTACATGGTTTAAGGAAGGGATCAAGAAAAAGACAGCACCCATGGTATTCAACAAAAGAGTGTTTAGGTACTGTAAATATTTGATTTTGAATGTAAACTGAGACAATGATGTTCACCTTATTCTCGACTCCACTAAGGCTCCCTTTTCTTGTTAAGATTCTTATCAATAACATAAACACCACACCTTAATAAAATTAGATCTAAAACAATATTATGATAAACGATTTCATTCTCTATTCAATATTCATAGAGTTTGTAACGGGAGGAAAAAAAACAAACCTCCGGTGATTGTAGGCTTTTGCGAGCGCTAAAACTTTATAAGAAATTAGAAACATAGGAGGCCGATGAGGATCTATCTCTAATATAATAACCTGGCACCTCAGAGAATATAAATTAAAAACCAAATAAAACATTGATTCTATTGATAACCTCATAGCATATTTTAGTTACTTACACAAGTTTTCTGTAACGCAGAGCACATTCAGAAGCCTCAGCCACCTGAAAAATGTAAGAAACAAACATAAAGAACTCAGAGCTGAAAGTAGTGCAGATTGCATGTAATGTTGAGACAAACATTAAACCTTACTTAAGACATTACATGGTTTAAGGAAGAGATCAAGAAAAAGACAGCACCCATGGTATTCAACAAAAGAGTGTTTAGGAACCGTAAATATATGCTTTTGAATGTAAACTGAGGCAATGATGTTTACCTTATTCTCGACTCCACTAAGGCTTCACTGTTCTTGGTAAGGTTCTTATCATCAATAACATATATACCACACCCATACGGCCACACCACACCTTAAGAAAATNGATCAAGAAAAAGACAGCACCCATGGTATTCAACAAAAGAGTGTTTAGGAACCGTAAATATATGCTTTTGAATGTAAACTGAGGCAATGATGTTTACCTTATTCTCGACTCCACTAAGGCTTCACTGTTCTTGGTAAGGTTCTTATCATCAATAACATATATACCACACCCATACGGCCACACCACACCTTAAGAAAATTAGATCTAAAACACTAATATGATAAACGGTTTCATTTTCTATTCAATATTTATAGAGCGTGTAATGGGAGAAAAAAAAACAAACCTCCGGTGATTGTAGGATTTTTCGAGCGCTAAAACTTTATAAGAAATTAGGAACATAGGAGGCCGATGAGAATTTGTCTCTAATATAATCACCTGGCACCTCAGAGAATATAAATCAAAAACCATATAAAACATCGATTATATTGATAACCTCAGAGCTTATTTTAGTTACTTACACAAGCTTATGTAATTCAGACCACATTCAGAAGCCCCAGCCACCTGCAAAAGGTAAGAAATAAACATAAAGAACTCAGAGCTGGAAGTAGTGCAGATTGCATGTAATGTTGAGACGAACATTAAACGTTACTTAACCTAAGATACGGTCAAAATATCTGGAAATGAAAAGATAGTGCAGTTCAGACACATTTTTGACCATCCGTGTGCTCTTCATGAAAAATCTATCTCAACGTCTTATCTGCATAAGAGAATAAAACTAATTGAATAACGATTCTTACACAACTGATGAATCAAATGTCAAGACAAGAACACTTACATGATACATGAATGGAACTTACCTGACCACTAAATGTGGGACGCAGAGCTACCTCAGCTGCTTCATCAACACAACTGTTACTCCAATTAACGCAAAACTCAAAAAGAGAATTTTTTTTAAAAAAGGGAAAAAGAAAATGGGTCGTGTCATACTTTTGCAGATGCTTCTCCCAGCAATTTCCATGAGTTACCGAGTATATCATTCCCGAGTTTAAATCATTTCTCAGTTGTTGGAATAACAAAAAAAAAATAAAGGGAAATGATAAAATTAGGCCTGGGCATTCGGGTACCCGTTCGGGTCCGGGTCGGTTCTTTCGGGTTTCGGGTCTTTCGGTTTTGCAATGTGAAGACTCAATTGGGTATTTATAAATTTCGGGTCGGATTCCAGTCGGATCCTAGCGGGTTCAGATGGTTCAGTTCTAAATTTGAATAACCAAAATGTAATCAAATACTCAATGTAATCGTAGTTACTTTGGTTAAATGTATCCAAAGTAGTAGTTCGGGTCTAAAAAGTAACCAGTGTAACCATAAAACAAATACTTAACTGAATACTTAAAATGAAATTGTAACCATAAAAAAATATTTAATTGAATACTTAAACTGAAAATTTCATTACATTGTGGAAAAAGGGACAAATCATACATACTGGCGATGATTTAAGCTGAAGATAAAGTTTAAATAACCATGTGAAACAACAACAACCAAACACACTTAAAAAACTGACCAACACTGAAAAAAAAACAGAAGAAACCAATTACAATCGACCAAGCACATCCTTCACTTGGTTCCAACCTCAAAAGCTCCTTTTGACTCACTACTCTTGTGTTGCTTGAGAATCATACTCTGAAACAAGTATAAAAGAAAAACAATGGTTAGAAACTTACGAATATAATAGAAATGTTATAATTGATAAGTTGTTAGTGATATACCTCTCTTGAGCTTGTCTTCATACTCTAGTTCACCAAGAATTTGTTCCATTATCACTACTATGCCTTCATTGCCACGAATGTCTGCCTTCATCCATTGCTCAGAACACATCAGAACTTCAATCATGTAATGAGTTAGGCAACTCCTATAAGAGTCAATGATTCGGCCACTAGTGCTAAATGCTCTTTCAGAAGCAACATATGACATTTTCATGGCAAGGACATCACGAGCAATTTCTGCAAGAATAGAAAACTTGGAACTATTTACCTTCCTCCAAGACAGAACATCAAACTTCACTCCAACCATGGTCCTCGGATTGACAACACTCTCTTCTAGATAAGTTTCCAACTCATCTTTGACTTCTCGAACTTCTATCAGATCAACCAACTCTGCATACATACAATCCATCCTCCCATCCCCCCAAATCATCAAGCAAATCGATCTTCTCAAAATGTTGACTGCTCTTGGCTCCCAAATGATGAAGTTTGGGTTGACTAAGATGGTTGATTACCTGAACCAGTATCAAACCGAGCACTGTACTCTTTGAACAAATCTTCAAGAACTACCATCACAGACTTAAACATTTCATTAGCATCAGTGGTATATTTACCATAAAGTTTTTCGAAACACATCTTGGCAAACTGCATCTTTTTGTAGGATCAAAGACACTTGCTACAATCAGTATCTTGTTGATGTTCCTCATACCACACCAGTACTTATCAAATTTCTTAACCATCTCCTCAGCCTTTGCCTTCAAATCCAAGTCTAAAGTATTAGTCAATCCTATCAAGTTCTTCTCTATTGTTACTATCTCACCGTAACACTTATTTGGAATTCAAAGAAGTAGATGCTGATACAACCAAAGTGGAGCTGTAGAATATTGTGAGGAACCGCACTAACCTCTCAGTCGCATTCCAGCCAACGATCTCAGGAGGTCCAACGCGTTTGATTCCATCCTCAAACTCCAGAAAGTGATCATTGTAGAGTATGTCCTCTGCCTCCATCTTGTTGAATGCAACTCTGAACTCAAGAGTCTTTGAACACATCAAGTAGGTAGAGTTCCAACGAGTCTTAACATCTAAAGGCAAACTTCCTCTTATTAACTTCTCTGAATCAACCCTCAGTTCAAACGATCTAAGCTTAGTTGTGCTTCATTTTACATAAGAAACATCATTAAGAATTGCAGCAATATTACCATACACAGCAGCCAAACCATCTTTCATAATCAAGTTAATGATTTGTGCACAACATCGCAAATGCATATAATTCCCATGCAGAACTAAACCATCATTACCAAGCAATGCAAAACTACTCTTGAACTTCCTAAGAGACGAAGTATTTGAAGTAGCATTGTCAATGGTGATACAAAAAATCTTCTCTATACCCCACTCAGCTAAACATTCAAGTAGCACGGTTGAAATGGTCTCACCTTTGTGATCTGTGATGTACTTGAAACCAAGTATCAGTTGCTTGAGTTTCCAAGTTGCATCGATGAAGTGAGCTGTGATCACCATGTAACTAGCACCTATACAAAACAAGAATCATGTTAGTCTTTGAGTATACCATGTAAAAACAGAAATTAAAAAAAAATTATAATCACCATTACATGTTGCTTATGCGACCCATATGTCAGCCGTAAGAGACATTCTCTGTTTGTTAACTTAGTACCATGCCTTCAATGCTTCTTTCCTCTTCACAAACATCTCAACAATTTGTCTTGTTGCGGTTCTCCTTGAGTGTGGTTTGGGCAGATTCACTTTGTTGCAGAAATACCTCCATGCCGTGCTTTCAACAAAGGAAAGTGGCAGCTCACCAAGGACAAGAATCTCGTTTGTAGCTTCCTTGAACACAGCTTCTGAAACCTTCACATTCTTCAGATAACCATCCTCACTGATTTCAGACTGATTATTATGAACTCGTCCCTCTTCCCACGCTTTGTAATGTTTGCAGGTGTTAAGATTTTTCTGCAGGTTGGACATCCAAGATTTGGTTGGACAACCGAACGTCTTGTTGCAGTAATGACACATGCATTTGTCTCAATTGTCACTTGTCCTTGTGTAGTGATCCCAAACAGATGACCGAGTGGTAAAACGTCTTGGTTGCCTTCGCTGGTGCAGACGTAGCTCTGCTTGAGCCGGGGACTTCTTTCTTTTTTTCTCGACTGTCATGAGTTGCAAACTCTTGTTTGGTTTCTTCTGTTCCTAGCTGTGGGAACCGAAATTCACCTACTGTCGATTTCCGTTAAATAAGGAAACTTAGGAAAACCCTAACTTTCCAGAGGAACCGGATCTCTGCGAAAGCCAATGACAAGTAACCAAATAAATGCGGAAAAATATGAAAAACGTAATAAAACGATTTATAGAAAAAATAGATCTTATTTCGATTTTGCGTAAGAGCGTTGCGATCATTACAAGGGTTTACAAAGGCTTTGGCCGCAGGGCCATCAGTGAGTTATCAACATAAAAACCTTAAACCTAGTCGAGTCGCGCTCGATAACAAAAGATAGAAAAAGATAAGAAAAAGGGTTTGATTGATTTCGGACTGAACCTTATGAAAGGCTGCCAACGTACCCCTTTCAAGGATCAATTCGAACGTAGTTCAGTTGATAGAGCTGGACCAGAGATCGAACTGACTGGGCGAGTTTGTCTAGTAATTGAGCGTCAGTCATAGAAACTGAACTTGTCGAGAAAAAAACATAAGTTTCTAAGTGCGGAAAAATCTAAGTCTAGAAAAGTTATAAAAGTCTTTGATGAGAGCTCTGAAAATCGTCCCCTGCTTCTGTCCTCTGCCTCTTGCTTATATACTCCCTTCCTAGGCGGTTTAGTCCTTCCATTTCGCCTGGATTCGAGTTTATCGTGAATCTTCCATTTATCTTTATCTTTCCTTTTCTCCGGCGGAAATCTTCTATTTATCTTCAAACTTGACATATATCTTCAAACTTGACATTTATCTTCTTTCTGGGGGTAAATCGTCAAAACATTATCGTATCTTTGGGTTAGATTTCGTTAAGATCGCGAGACGGGCTTTTATCGCGTTAGGACCTTCCGAGCCGTTTTGCGATAAATCCGTTTTGCAACTTTATACGAGATCATTTCCTGATTTGATGTAGTTTTTAATAAATTCCTCGAGTTAATCGTAAAGTTTAGCTACGTTCGTTTTTTGGTTAATCGCTGCCGTTTTTTATGATTTTTTTAAGAAAAATCTCGAATTAATCGTATAGTTTAGGCAGTGTTTGGTGTTTCGTTTAACAGTTGCCGTTTTATACGATTCCCTCGAGTTCTTTTCGAGAAAACAAATTTTTACGGTTTTTATCCTAAAACTCGAACGATAGGACGAATCGAGACGAAACGGGAGACATTTCGACCGTTGTTCGGAACATGATTGTGTCGAAGGACGTATGCCCTGAATCGGGGACATGGGAGATCGAGGCTCGGGATGGTCGGCTCGACGTACGAAGAGCCGAACTGAACCGGTTCAGCTTGCCGTACGGCGAGCTACTCGAGAAGCGTCTAGCACGCCGTACGGCGAACTACTTGGGACGGGGCTAGCTCGCCGTACGGCGAGCTAGTTCCAGGCCACTTAGCTCGCCGTACGGCTAGCTCGCCGAACTAGCTCGCGGTTTACAGCGGTTGCGGTTTTTCGCGGTTTTGTGCTTAACTCGGACGATCGTGTAATCGACGTTTGTTTCATTCTTCCGAGATAATGATTTCCGAGTTTTCCGCGGATTTCCTTTGTTTATAAAACGATTTCTCGAGTTTTATAAAACGACTTCTTGAATTTTATAAAACGACTTCTTGAGTTTTATAAAACGACTTCTCGAGTTTTATAAAACGACTTCTCGAGTTTTATAATCATCTTCTTGAGTTTTATAAAACGGCTTATCGAGTTTTATAAAGCGACTTACTGAGTTTTATAAACCGACTTTTTATAAAACGTATTTTTATTTTTGTGGAGACTTTTAGCCATTGATTCCGTCGTGACCGATTTTGACACCAACAGTTAGCCCCCAGCTCGCTAGAATCTTGAGCCTCTAGCGTAAGGTTCTTGCGAGTGGTTAGCCAGTTTTAGTTAAGTTAGGCGGAATTAATGGTTGGAAAGGTCCGCTGAAATTGATCTTTCCAGTCTCAAGGAAACGGAAAGTATTTAGGATTAGTGCTGCGCCTTGTGAAGGCTGCCTATGTACCCTATTCAAGGGATCAAGCCTTTCGTAGTTCGTTTTGGAGTTATGGTTCGTATGACCTGTTTCCTAGCAAGACCTTTACGGTCTGGTTATGTGTGTTGAACCTTTGCCGGCCTTGAGACTAGCCTCGTGGGCTGTTTGCTATGGCCGAGTGTGGCTGTTATAGTTTTTGGACTGGCCGTGTGCGGCTCTGAGTCCCTGCCGCTTTTGCGGCTTTATTAAAAATCAGTATGTATTTTTAAGAGTGTGTTTTAATTAGTATGAATGTAGAGGGAAAAATATGAGTTGATATTGAGGGAGGTCCGCGAGTTGTCGTCTCGTATTCCTTTCACTTTTTGGATCGCCTTATTCGTTTGCTCGTCTTAGGATGTTTAGCAAATCGAGTGAGCGTTTACATATAGACGAAGAGACATGCCTTTAGGATCTCGATTCATGCCTTGAGACGTTAGAGACCAATGTGCTGGGTTTAGGGCAAGACCTAGGTTTACTTTCGTATTGAGGCTATGCGATGACTAGTCGGCTTTCGTTTTGCCTGTTGCGATTTTAACCTGATTCCATACCGATTTAGAATCCGCGATAGGTTCTCGGCTTATACGATTCGTCTGGTTGGAATCGAGCATCTCACCGGGAACAATTTTTAAGTTTCCCGGAAGTGCTGACCAAAACTTTGGATTTCTTTTATAGCGCTATTACCCTTGTGTCGGGTGTTCTAGAGCTATCTCTGCGAGATAACTTAGTTTGTTTATGACTGTTGCGAGTTTGTTGTGATCAGCAACAAACTTTTTAGATGTTTACGTTGTTTGGGCCTTCGCGAAGGATATGTACATTAAGAAGTTTTGCGTATTTTATAGTCGCGGATGGACTGTTAGGTCTTCCAAGAAAATGACTTTATCGAGGAAGGTATTTGTGTTGAAAAACTAATCTTCTGGCGTCTGCGACGTCTCGCAGTGCCGAAAATTGGTTTTTATTTTATATGCCGTGTTTCGTGTTCGGAACGTTTGCGGGCTCGAAGATGTTGTGCGGTGTTGCGAGGGTTCTGTCTTAACCCTGCTTTAAAGGAACACTTTGGTTCGTTTGCGGATATTCGCGATCAAAACTCACGTTCCTGCTTGGATGTTAAGTAGTTTTATGATTTGTGCTAGAGCAACTAGGACCGAGAGGGCGCATAAGTTGTTTCCCCGAAACGAATCATTTTTCATTACGGTGCTTTGTGAAGTGTTGACCTTCCGAGATTCGTACGGCTTCAGGAGCTCTGGTACGAGTGTTTTCTTACACGTCGGATTTTGTAGGCAACTTGCTTAGGAAATAGAGTGAATCGTGAGAATACAGAACTTAGCTAATTTTCGACAAGTTTGCATTATCCGTTGAATGTATTGGCTTGGCGTGAAGGTTAAATTCAGCCAAGGTCGTATTTGGTAGAGGATTAGACCACGACACTTTCATGCTATCGAAAAGGTCGAGTCGGTTAGTAAACTTGGCACTGAAGTGAAGCGTGATCGGACAATAGCCGAGTAGCGTTTTTCGAGCTTGATATTCCAAGTATGTCTGTGGTTGTAGAAAACGTTTTTCCATTTTAGGTTTGATTTATACGATGAAAGTTTCGTAAAAACTTTCCTTTGTATGGAAGTTGTTTCTTCTTTTTTTTTACTCGAGGGAGACAGAGCCTAAAAAGCTCGATGCAGAGCTCGTGCGGAGTCGCTTGCGGGCTGTTTCATTCTTGGATGTAATCGGGAGGAATGAGAGCGGATATTCGTGAACTGAAGGGCTAAAGAGTGAGATCTTTCAGATTGTGGCGCGAGGAAGCAAAGTTTAGATTGGTCGCTCAGTGCCGGATCGTATAGCTTGGTTTTCGCTATAAGGAATGTACTTTTCGCAAAACCTGTTACGTTTACTTTCGGAAGTTACTTCGTTATGACATGATCCTGACTATACGAAGGATTTCTCGCGTAAGTAACGGGCGATGAATTTAGTAAATTGGCACCACGCATTGGGTTAGCAATGTTTCCGCAGATTTTTCGAGAAAAAAGCCTAAGTTTTTGATTCTTCGATGATAGTTTTTCGGAGTCACTCACAGAGTTTTACCAAAATTTATTTCACCGAGATCTAGTTGAAAAATTTTTTAGCAGGTTTTGTCGGGCGGAATGAATCACATGACCAGAAATAGGATCAGTTGGCGAGAAGGGAGGACGTGTTCCCTATTTCTGCTTTGTATTCTCGGTTTTTCTTTTTGCCGCAAATGTTCTTGATATTATTCCGTGACTCACTTGGTTCGACGGAGAATGAGATGAATGCTTTGACGCCTAAAGATTTCTCGTATACGAAACTTGTTTTATCAAGTTCGAGAAGATCTTTATGACTTCGGCAAATCATCGAGTATCACTCTCAAGTTTCGCAGAGATTTTCTAACCGCATGATTGCGACGAGAGATGCTCTATAGTCCTCGAGATTATTTCTCAGACGGTTTGGATCAGTTTTTAGCATTTAGACGGTTCTTAAATTTCCGTTTGCTTTTGGGATGATTTTGACGAGGCGTCGCATTGTCCGAATATTTTTCTGCCTGTTTTGGCGAGAGTTTGCTTTTATAGAAAGTGTTTTCTCGATGCGAGAAAAAATATACGACGAAAAGAAAAAAGATGAGTTTCCTTTGAAGGATTCGGATGATCGATAATTCGGGTTGGTTAAAGACCGTGGTGGATTGGCGGTGACATGGAGTATGTCTGATTTACGAAAATTTCTAGGAGCGAGTCGGTTTTAAGACCACGTCAGCGTCTCTAGCTCCTTCTTTCTTTTAGGAAATGAGTTCGTTCGAACGCGTGGCGATCGTTTCTCGGTTGTACGAGAGATTGGATCGGTTTGCGAGTTATGCCTGAATGGTTAGAGAACAACAAATTGAGATAGACAAAAATTGCTTACGACTTAGCATGCTAGACTATCCTGCTAAATTCTAAGTTCCCTAGGAAAATTACAAATCGAGATAGACAAAATTTCGGACTGAACCTTATGAGAGGCTGCCTACGTATCACTTTCGAGGATCAAGTCGAACGTAGTTCAGTTGATAGAACTGGACCAGAGATTGAACTGTCTGGGCGAGTTCGTCTAGTAATTGAGCGCCAGTCATAGAAACCGAACTTGTCGAGAAAAAAGCCTAAGTTTCTAAGTGCAGAAAGTTTTAAGTCTAGAAAAGTTGTAAAAGTCTCAGATGAGAGCTCTGAAAATCGTCCCCTGCTTCTGTCCTCTGTCTCTTGCTTATATACTCCCTTCCTAGGCGGTTTAGTCCTTCCATTTCGCCCAGATTCGAGTTTATCGTGAATATTCCATTTATCTTTATCTTTCTTTTTTTCCCGCAGAAATATTCTATTTATCTTCAAACTTGACATTTATCTTCAAACTTGACATTTATCTTTCTTCTGCGGGTAAATCGTCAAAAATTTATCGTATCTTCGGGTTAGATTTCGTTAAGATCGCAAGAGGGGCTTTTATCGCAATTTAGGACCTTCCGAGCCGTTTTGCGATAAATCCGTTTTGCGACTTTGTACGAGATCGTTTCCTGATTCGATGCCGTTTTTAATAAATTCCTCGAGCTAATCGTAAAGTTTAGCTACGTTTGTTTTTCGGTTAATCGCTGTCGTTTTTACGATTCACTCGATGTTTTTTTTATTAAAAACGCATTTTTTACGATTTTTACGAAAAATCTCGAATTAGTCGTATAGTTTAGGCAATTTTCAGTGTTTCGTTTAACCGTTGCCATTTTATACGATTCCCTCGAGTTCTTTTCGAGAAAACAAAGTTTTACGGTTTTTATCGTAAAACTCGAACGATAGGACGGATCGAGACGAAACGGGAGACATTTCGACCGTTGTTCGGAACATGATCGTGTCGAAGGATGTATGCCCTGAATCGGGTACGTGGGAGATCAGGGCTTGAAATGGTTGGCTCGACGTACGACAAGCCGAACCGGACCGGTTCAGCTCTCCCTACGGCAAGCTACCCAGGAAGCGTTTAGCTCGCCGTACGGCGAGCTACTTGGGACGGGGCTAGCTCGCCGTATGGTGAGCTAGTTAGGCCGAACTAGCTCGTGGTTTACGGCGGTTGCGAATTTTCGCGGTTTTGTGCTTAACTCGGACGATCTTGTAATCGACGTTTGTTTCATTTTCCGAGATAATGATTTCCGAGTTTTCCGCGGATTTCCTTTTAAAACGATTTCTCGAGTTTTATAAAACGACTTCTCGAGTTTTATAAAACGAATTATTGAGTTTTATAAAACGATTTCTCGAGTTTTATAAAACGACTTCTTGAGTTTTGTAAAACGAATTCTCGAGTTTCATAAAACGGTTTATCGTTTTATAAAACGACTTCTTGAGTTTTATAAAACGACTTCTCGAGTTTTATAAAACGACTTCTTGAATTTTATAAAACGACTTCTCGAGTTTTATAAAACGACTTCTTGAGTTTTATAAAACGGCTTATCGAGTTTTATAAAACGACTTTCCGAGTTTTATAAAACGACTTCTCGAGTTTCATAAAACGTATTTTTATTTTTGCAGAGACTTTTAGCCATTGATTCCGTCGTGACCGATTTTGACACCAACACTAGCTCTTGATCACTTCGATTGGCATTGCCTTTTCCATTCGGAGTTGCTGATGAATCCATCTACAAAATATAAACCGCACCTTTGTCAAAAAATAATAGATAATAAAGATTAAAGAACCATGAATCAAAAACAAGATAAATGAAAAAAAGAAAAACATGTAACACGAATCAAGTGTCAAACACATGCTACATCAACTTAGGCCTCATCAAACTAGAGATCAATATTAGAGTATTAACAAACGATTGAAAAAAAAAAACAGCAAACTTAGGCCTTATCAAACTAAAGATCACTCCTAACTAGAATATTAACATACGATTGAGAAACAAAAACTTAGGGTTTTGGATTGTGAAAACTTAGATCAACTTCTTGTGTTGCTGTGAATAGTGAATGAACTGCTTCGATCAAAGTCCTTCATTTATAGAGATTAGAGAATCACAATTAGCGCTTTGGACCTTCGATTTTGATTCTCTACTAGAGTCTAGAGACGATTTATGTTCTCAAGAGTAAATAAGACGCAGGAGATGAAGAGATGAATTGAGATACTAAGAAAATAAAAGCTAATTGCTTTACGTTTACGCATGGGAAATCATCTATTACCTAGGTAAGCTTTGGTTAATGTGAGTACTTAAACGGGTATCGGTTATTAACCGATCCAAACCGCTACCCGAACCAAGCTGAAGTCAAAACCCAATCGGGTATTTTTGAAGAACCGAATACATTAGAATCCGATTTTTTTTTGTTGGTAGCGGGTCGGGTCCTCGGGTATGGGTTTTATGCCCAGGCCTAGATCAAACCTTGGGCATTTTCTCCCACTAGCCAAGAAACCATCACCAGTTTCATAATTATTCCAGCACTTGAACGGCCTATAAAATTTTAATTTGATCATCCATCCAATTCAAAACCCCAAATCTCCAAAAACTGATTAAAAATACTCTAGCATCGGACTCACTCACATGTGGGTCTGGAAATTATGCAAGGCTAATGCAAGTAAGTGAGAGATAACAACATCAATTAACTCAGATGGAAGCTCATACACATCATGAATCGGATTATCACCTGGGAATACACAAATCACCAAGTCAAATCAGTACCAAATTGGCACAAGAAAGCTTTGTTCGGATCTTTCTATATCTTGTATCATGAGCTTGTAGAAGCTGAATCTTGAGGGATTGGATGCACAGAAACGCGAGGGAAAGAGCTTTCTTCATTGCCGAGTGCTTATCGCTGTGCAAACTCAAATTCTCCCGTTGCAGCCACTCTCGCTGTTTGTTCGAAAGGGGAAGAAAGCACCCAATCTGCAACAATACAAAAGAAATAAATAAAATCATCATGAGAAATAAAAGTCGAAGAAATTTTCAAAGAGACCGATTGAATGCTTCCCAGTGGAGTAGTTGGATAATCATGGAAAAACTAAGAGTTAAACACATATTAATGTAAGACTCTGGCGTTATGGTAATCGTAATGGCGTTCCAATTTCTAGACATTTCATCAGCTTGAAGAAAATCACCGAAGAACAAAACAAAGAGATCCAATGTTGTCTCACTTTTTTGGATTTTCTCTTTTAGTGGACTAAATGGGTCAAAGAAATCAAATATAACAGATCAAAAAATTACAAACTCAAACCAAAATTCAGATGCTGACATGGTGAAACGAAATGTCATGATTGATCGATTGTTTTTAATGATGTGGACAGCTATCTAAAGTTTATATTGGCATTTTATTACTTGATATTAGATAACAAAACGAGAACCAGTGTGGCCTTTAAAAGCCATATATATATATATATAGATAGGACCAACGGCTTAAAACAACACACAAAGTTTGTTGTCACTACAAAAAAGGGACCAACAACAAAAGGGAGCAGCGTCTATTTAAAGGTCTAAACCGAACTTGAAACACAAAAGAACAACATTTTTTGTTACTTAATCAGAGCCACTTCTTCAAAAGCAAAAGGGAAGTGTCTTTTCAAAAGACCTAATCCGATCTTAAACACACACAAAACAACAACATTCTTGCTAATCAACTCTTCAAGATGGTCTTGGAGAATATCTTCTTGCAATAAGGACTAAACTTCAGTTTCCCATACCTATGCACTTTCTCCACCAAGTTCGCACGAACAGGACCCTGTTTCAACCCCCATGTCAGTCTGTGATTTTAAAAAGGTTTTGTTCTATTTGACTTTGGAACTGACCTTGGTAACTGAGAGAGCAGTTTGGATAACGTAGTTTCCAAAAGGATCATGCAAGAGATGCTCAAAGTTTGGAACAGAGAGAAGCTCACGGACAATCTCAGCTCGACTCTCTGGATATATCCTGAGGCATTTCTCCATCACGTGGCTACTGAATTTCTGAGTGGCTAGCTCCGCGTAATGCATTCTAAACTGCATCAGTAACTTCGCTGCAGATACTTTTTGCTCTATTAGATACTGCACTACATAGTTCCTGGAACAATATTGCATAAAACCATAAGCAGATAGTTTTTATCACACACTAAACCAAGTCAATATTGAGTCTTAATAGTAATTATATAATGTTACCCGAAAGGATCCTGAGAAAGGTGAAGTGAGTTTCTGGATATCTCATTGACGAGTCTCTCACGTTGCTCTCCAACAGAGTTTGAGACGCAGCACTGAAGCACACAGCATCCGTGGCGATGAGTTGCTATCTCAGCACAGTACTTCGTAGCAGCTTCCAACACAAACTGGCACCAAATTTTCACAAGTATTAAAAAGTTAGATATAATCAGAGCTTTTTAGTAAGAAACCACAGAGGGGTATTAATTCAAACCTTGGTGTCGTTAGGACTGAGAGTAGTCAAGCAAGTCTGGATCACATGATTCCCATTCAAATCTTTAACAAGTGAAAGAAAGCCCGGTTTGAGACCTGACTTCACCATCCCAATCTGCTGTTTTGTTTTCACCGTTTCGATCATCTTCTGAACAACCCGTGTCCTGTAGCATTAACCACAACTCAAATCAGAAACTAGCTGATTTCTAGGCTTTTGGGCTAAAGGTCTCAGCTTTATTCTATAGCTTCCTAAAGAAAGCAGTTTTGGTTTGTCCCAAAACAGCAAAGAAGTAAATATATATATATTTAATTCATTCGTTTTCTACCAAATGTTGCACTCTTTTGTTGATAGCGATTGGGCTAAACCTTAATACAACACTTTGCACAGGTTTCAAATGTTTCCGTAAATAGTAAGAAATTTCTACTTTCTCGAGAAACAAGAAGGATTACATACAACAAAAGATGATATCTCTAATGAAAACTCATGTGGACTAGTGGGAAGTATATAACACTTTAATTTGTTGACTAAGTTAATAAAGCATAGAACTTGACACCAAATTAGCAACAGAACATGTAAAGTTTGATTGAAAGAAAAAATAAAAGCTTACCCATAATTGTTGAGACAGATTTTGAGAAGCTCCGTTGGTCTTGAGGTCAAAAAACTGACCATCATCGTTCTCTGTTCCTCGTCACACGCATCTAAGAGCTTCTGAACCAAGTAGTTCCCAAAGGGATCCATGGAAAGCTCAACCACATTGTTGATGACTTCAAGGAATAGAGAGTGAAGAAACAATCCTTCATCGACCAGCTTCTGCAAAAACCGACAACCAATCTGATCTTTACCCATTAGGTCAACAGATCCGTAGATGTTAACCATGGAGGCAAGATCCAGAGGCAAATCAGTAGTGGTTTTTGGACTCATCATCCCATATGCGCCTTGGCGAATCAGAGAAGCTCCAGAACCTTCCATGGCGGCTAGAGCTCGAGAAGCCATGTTTCTTCCTCCACACATCAACTGGTCCTTCCCAAGAGAGAAATCTCTAAGACTATCATGTGGATAGTAAGCTCGAAGCTCTCCCGCATCATCGATGGCGCGAGAAACCCTGTTTCTCTGAAACGCATCGTTCCCAAGAGAGAGACTTTTGAGACAAGGAGATGAACGCTTGGTGGGTCGGTTCATATGGTCCAAAAGAACATCTCTGTGGTTCTTAAGAGCCATCATCTCTCTAAGTCCGTTAGGGTTAACGGAGTCTTGAACGCCAAGGAAACCCGGAGAAACTCCATGAGAGGGAAAAGCTTGGCGAGCAGAGTGATGGTTACGAAACCCATCCGGAAACTCATGGAGAGTTCTTCGAGGCACAAAATCATCCCGGTCGACTCGCATGGGTCCGGGTCTGCTCCAAATACTCATGTCGCAAGAGATGCCCATTTGGTTAAGCTTTTTACACAAACCCACCACATCCGTCTTCGTATCCATGTTGTCGTAACACTGATTCTTCTGCAGGAATGGGTTTGTGTCGAGACTCTCCTGAAACCCACCGGAAGAACCAAAGTCACGACGACGACGATCCGAAGCTCGCCCATTGTTAAAATTTCCATCAAAACCCATAAAGTTTTCCTCAAACATCTTCGAGAAAGAAACAAAGAAAAAAAAAAGCGATTTTCTTTCACAAAGGAAGAAGATGAATATGGAGAGAGAAATGAGAGTAAAACAAGAGTGGACAATACGGAGAGAGAGGTCAGGTTGGTGATATTATAACAGAAAATGCTATGGAGAGAGAATGTTGTGCTCTCAGAGAACCTCTCGTACGGAGACCCTCCCGTCCAAGGCTGCTTTGTCTCTTTTTGTCGTTTTTCACTCACTCTTGCCATTAATACGCACCAGCAGCAGCGCTGTGCCTTTGCTTTTGTACAACCTGCGGAACAAACATTAATATTAAATTGCAATTCTGTCCCCCATTTTTGGTCTTTTTAGTTTCTACTTTCTAGTATATATAAGAGCATGTACAACGCTGTCTCTTAACAGCGTGTTTAAGGAATAAACGTGATTAAAAAAAACAAAAAGAAGACAAAATACGAAGTCACATTCCTTACTTAGGAGCACGATGATACCGTATGATAAGGGCACGTGTCACACAACTATTCGAAGTGGAAACGGTGGAGACGCGTCTTCTTCTCTCTTCTTTCATTTTCTCTCTATTGGTTTCTCCGTCTCGACGACGAGAAAGATGATTCATCACGTATCGGTGGCTCTTCTCTCATCGACTCCGGAGCAACGCCTCCTCTCCTCTGAGTCGGTGGCTCTTCTCTCAACGACTCCGGAGCAACGCCTCCTCTCTCCGGAGCAACTCCTCCTCTCCTCTGAGTCGGTGGCTCTCCTCGGCGATACGGCGAAGTCTCAAACGGTGGTTCTCTGGAGCAATGGAAAGCGACGATCTGTCAAGTGGTGGCTCTAAGAAACACATATAAACGCCGTTGGTTGTTGTTCAGATGAAACTGAGGTAACTGTCGATCTGTGAATTGGTGGTTGATTTGTTTTTGTTTTTTTGGTGGTTGACATTTTTTGGTTGTTGATTTGTTTTTTAGTTTGTTTCTGTGTTTCAGTCATTACATGAATGGATCAATAAATGGATCAAGACGCACAATATATGTTCAATCCAGAAAAGAAAAACGATGATTTGAGGCGTATGAATGGGTAATATTTTGTTCATTTGGTTATGTCTCTAAGTCTTTCAATTTTCCATGATCCCATTTGTTTATTCATATGCTAATTTGTTTGTTTGTTTCTTTCTGTCTTTGTCTTGGGAGTTGGATGGATGAAGACGCATTGTCAAAGGCGTACTCTTGATGATACAGGTAAACATTTATCTTTGCTCTGTCCAATAGAGTAAAGCATTATCTTAGGTAATTGTTAGGGTAGGGCATTGAAATGAATCGAAACAAATTGAAGCCTTGGTAATAAATGCTTTGGTTAGGTTTGAAACAAATTGTACTGTGTTGAAGTTTATAGGAATATGTCAAGTCGGTTTAATATATATGGATGGTGGTTGCGATCAATGCTCTAATCCTCCTCTTTCTTTATTAAACTCTTCTCTTCTCTTTTTCCCTCTCAAATCATCTCTTGTGTAGTTAATGGTGTACTGGTTGAAGTTTATAGGAATATGTCAAGTCAGTTTAATATATATGGATGGTGGTTGTGATCAATGCTCTCATCCTCCTCTTTCTTCTATAAAACTCTTCTCTTCTCTTCTTTCCTTATCAAATCATCTCTTCTGTTCTTTTATCGTCTCTTTTTCTCTTCTCAAGTCGTTTCTTTGATCCTCTGAAATGGATTACAATCCGTTTTCACAGTCATCAAACTTTGTTGGACTACTTAATAGTCAACAAAGTATTTCATTTGGTCCAGCTCAAGTTCCAATTCCAATCCCGGATGATGTTGGTGAGCGTCTCTTACGAAAGAAGTGGTCCCCCAGTGATGATATTTTTCTGATCAGCTCGTGGCTAAACACCAGCAAAGATCCGGTTGTTGGCAACGAGCATAGGTCAGGGGCATTCTGGACTCGAATTGCAGCGTACTTTGCCGCTAGTCAGACGGTTCCTGGCAGCGAAGGAAGAGAGCCTGGTCACTGTAAACAACGCTGGTATAGGATCAATGATTTGGTCTCCAAATTCGGTGGTGCGTATGAAGCTGCTAAAAGAGAGAATGGTAGCGGCTGTAATGAGAATGATGTGTTGAAAAAAGCTCATGCAATATTCTTCCCAAACTATGACAAGAAATTTACCCTCGAGCATGCTTGGAAAGAGTTGAAGAACGACCAGAAGTGGAGTGAGCAATCTTCAGCAAAAAACGTGGGAAGCTCTAACAAGAGGAAGGGTGACGACGATGGAGAAAGCTCGAACTCTCAAGCTAGTGAAACCAAACGTCCCGTAGGTGTTAAGGCAGCGAAGGCCTCTGCGAAGAAGACTACGGTACATGTGAAAGTGCTTGAAGAGTTTGAAAGTATGTGGACCATTAAACAACAGGACTTGGCCGTAAGGGATAAGCTCTCGAGGCTGACCCTACTTAACTCTCTCCTAGCAAAAACAGAGTCTTTAGCCGACTATGAAGAAGACTTGAAGAAGAAACTCATCAGTCAAATTAAGTTTGATTAGCGTAAGTGTAGTTTAACTCTGATTCTTGTTTATTTTTATTTTTATTAAGTCTGATTATTGTTCTTGTTTACTTCTCTGTTTCAGGTCAGGACAGTGTGAAAAGATGGAGCAATGGAGTCTCTGTGGTGCTGTGGTGTTGGAGTTTTGTGTCATGGAGCAATGGAGTCTCTGTGGTGCTGTGGTGTTGGAGTTTTGTGTCATAGAGCAAGCAAGTCACGGAATGGTAGTGTAGTAGTTGTGTCTTTTTAGTACTACTGTCTTTTAGTAGTGGTTTACTGTTGCAAGTCACGGAATGGTAGTGTAGTAGTTGTCTTTTTAGTCACGGATGTTTGATGTCACGGAATGGTAGTGTAATAGTTGCGTCTTTTTGTTGTACTTTTTTAGTTCTTGTGTCACGGAATTATCTGTTGCGTTGATGTTTTATCACTTTGGTTCCCACTCTCTATATATTAACTCAGTCAAGTTGATGTTTTATTCACAATCTCTCTATCTCACAATCTCTCGATCTCACTTATCTCACAATCTCTCTATCTCACAATCTCTCTATCTCACTTACCTCACAATCTCTCTATCTCACTTATCTCACAATCTCTCTATCTCACTTATCTCACAATCTCTCTATCTCTTTATCTCACAATCTCTCGATCTCAATTTCGAACAAAGGAAACCAATCCCATTCTCTGCCTCTTTGCTAAACCAATCCCATTGTCTGCCTCTTTGCTAAACCAATCCCATTCTCTGCCTCTTTGCTAAACCAATCCCATTGTCTGCCTCTTTGCTAAACCAATCTCATTCTCTGCCTCTTTGCTAAACCAATCCCATTAAACCAAACACATTCTCACCAAACACATATCATATATGGCTTCTTCTTCTAATAACACATTTGATGAATCAATTGATGATGCTTTTGATCAGCATTTTGATCAACATTTTGATCAACTTTTTGATCAAATGTTTGAAAATTTTTCCATTGATCATGGTGAGCAAAAAAGAGAGAGAAAAAAAAAATTATATCGAGAGGCATCGTGAAGAAGGTGATAGACGTTTATGGGATGATTATTTCAGTGAAACACCAACATATCCTTCTAATATATTCCGACGACGCTTTCGTATGAACAAGGGATTGCTTACGCGCATCGTTAATCGACTCTCCAATGAAGTCGAATTCTTTCAACAAAAGAGAGATGCTCTCGGCAGGCGTAGTCTCTCTTCACTTCAAAAGAGTACAGCAGCCATTCGTGTCTTGACATATAGTCATGCAGCTGATGGGGTCGGCGAATACCTCCGTCTCGGAGCATCTACTACCCTCTCATGTTTGGAAAATTTTGTGGACGGATTAATTTCTTTATTCGGTGAAGATTACCTAAGAAGACCAACACCTGCTGATCTTCAACGTCTACTTGATATTGGTGAGTATTGTGGCTTTCCCGGGATGATAGGAAGCATAGATTGTATGCACTGGGAGTGGAAGAATTGTCCCACCGCGTGGAAAGGACAATATTCTCGGGGTTCGGGTAAACCAACAATCGTTTTAGAGGCGGTTGCTTCATATGATCCCTGGATATGGCATGCGTTTTTTGGACCTCCAGGTACTTTAAATGATATCAATGTTCTTGATCGCTCACCTGTTTTTGATGACATAATAAACAGCGAAGCTCCGCAAGTCACATACTATGTCAATAGAAGAGAGCATCGTAATTACTATCTCACCGATGGTATTTATCCGAAATGGTCAACTTTTATCTAATCAATTTCATTACCACAAAGCCCGCAAGCAGTTTTATTTGCTCAAAAACAAGAAGCTGTCCGAAAAGATGCCGAGCGTGCTTTTGGAGTCCTGCAAGCTCGCTTTGCCATTGTTAAAAATCCAGCACTTTTTTGGGATAAAGTTAAAATTGGGAAGATTATGAGAACTTGTATCATACTCCACAATATGATAGTAGAAGACGAACGAGATGGATACACTCAATTTAACGTTTCAGAGTTCCAAGAAGCAGAAGACAACGGAAGTTCACATCTCGATCTCTCGTATTTTACAAATATGCCTTCAAATATGGGCAATATGATAGATGCTCGAAAAAGAATTCATGATCGACAGTTGCATCAACAGCTGAAAATGATTTAGTAGAACATATATGGCAAAAATTCAGACATAATCAAGACAACTACTAAGTTGTGATGCTTCTCTCAAATTATTCTACTTTGTTTTAATAATCTTTGTTTCATGTTTTATTTAAAATCAATGTTTATCTTTAATAATATGTTTTATTTAAGATTTATATTATTTTTTTAAATATTATTTTTAATTATAAAAAACCTTAATTAAGAGATTAGCATTGGAACACAATAAATGCTCCCGTCTCTTAACCAAATCTCTTAGCCCATAATTACTATTAAAAATTAGTTATGATACCTATAATGGGTATTTGGGTTGTACATGCTCTAACGTTCTTCTTTTTTTTGGTAAACGTATATATAACGTTCTTTTACTATTATTTTGACATTTATTCGAATGACTTGGTAAATATACATGGATAATGATTTATTTAGGTAAGTGGATATCAGATTGATAAATTTGCAAACCAAATTGGTAGTTGACTGATGGTGAAATGACGAGTTAATCATTGTCCATTTATATATATTTCGCTTACTAAATATGACAATACAACCTCAGAACTGCATTTAACGAAGAGCATCAACATTAGATTCATAGGCAACTTCATTTAATATAGAAATCTTCAGTGGGATGTTATGATATATTTATTTATCTATTTTGACAAAGATGTTATGATATATTTATTGTATATGTAACTATGTATATGTGTGTAATTACCGTCTATATGTTGACAAAAATTAACTGTCTATGTAGTTCTATAACCGCAGAGAAAATGACATTCAAGCTTCATTTTTTTCAGTTTTGCAAATTGTTCAACAGGAATAAAACATATTTTTAGTTGCTTTCTAGAAGAAAAGATATGTCGTATAAAAAAACGTAACTTAAATTGTTTGATGTTGTTATCTCTCCGCTGTGTTTACGTCTACTCATTAGATGTTTAAAAACTTTTAGTGGTTGCCTGAGTTGTATTAATTGTATTTTTTTTAAAATATGACTGTTATTACATATTTGGTATACACATAAAATGATGATATTAAATTAATATTTGTATAGTCTTTTAATTATTTTCTCACATGCTTTTATATTATTTTAGTATTATTTTTATTAGAAACTTTACAAAAAACGATTGCTAGCATGTGGTTTATTTCTTTGATTTTTCAGTAAAAAAATAATAATTAATAAATACAAAAGAAGAGAGAGGTAGAAAATATGAGAGTTATCCTCTTGAAAAAATATTTTCAACAATTCTTAAAAGATTCTTGTGTCATGTGTCCTTTTTTAATCAGTCTGTCACATTAACAATTCTTAAGAAATTCTTGTGCCATGTGTGTTTTTTTAATTAGTCTATCACGTTATATATTAATACAAAATTAAATATTAATACAAAATATGTAACTACGTATCCTATATGTGTGTAATTACCACCTATATGTTGACAAAAAAACTCTCTATATAGTTCTATAACCGCAAAGAAAATGACATTCAAACTTTATCTTTTTTTTAAGTTTTGCAATTAACAAAACATAATTTTTGTTGTTTTCTTGATGAAATGATATGTCGTATATAAAATACAACCACCTTAAATGGTTTGATGTTGTTATCTCTCCGTTGTGTGTACGTCTGTTCATTAAACGTTTAAGAACTTTTAGTGACTGTCTGAGTTGTATTAAATATATTTTTTTAAAAAATATGACTGTTATTTGGTATATACAAAGAATAATGATATTAAATTAATATTTGTATAGTCTTTTTATTTATATTATTTTAATATTAATTTTATTAGAAATTCAGCAAGAAGACGTGGTTTTTCCTTTTGGGTTTTCAGTAAAAAGTTAATCAACTAATACAAAAGAGGAGAGAGGTAAAAAGTATGAGAATTATCCTTTTAGAAAAATATTTTCAGTAATTATTGAGAGATTCTTGTGCCATGTGTCTTTTTTTAATCAATACTAGGTTTTCACCAACGCAACCGTGCGGATATTTGTTTTCATTTATATGTACATAAACATTTCTGTTTTTACATCATTAATGATATTTATTCTAATAATAACTTAGTTATTTTTTCACTTATATGGACATTAATATTGCAGTTTTTATATCATTAGTGGCATATATTTTAATAAAAACATAATTTTAAGTGCGGATGTACATGTTTTCAAACACAATAATGTTATAATTTGCTTTTTTGTTATCCAATTGATTGTTTCAAACCGTAATTTGTATTTATAACTTCTTATTATCAATTTATTTTGGTAGATTTGTGTTTGATTATTAGAAATTAATATATGTAAATTTTAGTAAAGATGAAATTCTTTTCATCTTCAAAACAATGTAAAGTTTAGCAACGGTAAAGTTAAACAAATATAAACTCATATATTATTTATATTATTAATTTCTTGTAAATATTTAATTATTTGGTATTAGTATAAAATGAACTATTAAATATCTATAATAATAAAATAGTGAACTCT
>CAKOAT010070266.1:179601-197117 GCA_932364175.1 Eruca vesicaria subsp. sativa | reverse complement strand
TAGAAATTAATATATGTAAATTTTAGTAAAGATGAAATTCTTTTCATCTTCAAAACAATGTAAAGTTTAGCAACGGTAAAGTTAAACAAATATAAACTCATATATTATTTATATTATTAATTTCTTGTAAATATTTAATTATTTGGTATTAGTATAAAATGAACTATTAAATATCTATAATAATAAAATAGTGAACTCTTAAAATCTAGCAATCTCTATTAAACTTAGTTGCAAAAAGTAACTATGAAATTAGAACTTAGGTATTTTTTCACTTATATGGACATTAACATTGCGGTTTTTATATCATTAGTGGCATATATTTTAATAAAACATATTTTTAAGTGCGGATGTACATGTTTTCAAACACAATAATGTTATAATTTGCTTGTTTGTTATCCAATTGATTGTTTCAAACCGTAATTTGTATTTATTACTTCTTATTATCAATTTATTTTGGTAGATTTGTGTTTGATTATTAGAAATTAATATATGTAAATTTTAATAAAGATGAAATTCTTTAACAATGTAAAGTTTAGCAACGGTAAAGTTAAACAAATATAAACTCATATATTATTTATATTATTAATTTCTTGTAAATATTTAATTATTTGGTATTAGTATAAAATGAACTATTAAATATCTATAATAATAAAATAGTGAACTCTTAAAATCTAGCAATCTCTCTTAAATTTGGTTGCAAAAAGTAACTATGAAATCTTCTTTAGTGATTTTTTACAGAAGTTGTGTGATTGTTGTTATTAGATTGTTTTATTATTGTTTTTTTTCATGATTGTTAGGTTATATATTATGGCATTTAAGATATGTGATATTGTAGATATATATATATATATACAGGGACGGACCCACTTGAGAGGGTGTGGGGTCAACTGACACCACAAAAATCCTATAAATTTTAGTTTATAGGCAATTGTTTACTAATGAACTGTGTGGTGCAGTGGTAGGAAAGTGCATTATTGAATCCACAGATAAAGGGTTCGATTCCACCCACTGACTTCTTATTTTTCTTTTTTAAAATTTACACAGTTAATGACCCCACAAATATTTCTGGCTGGGTCCGCCACTGTATATATATATATTGTTCTGTTTTTATAATTTCTTTCAAGTGACCGGTTTTCAATGTATTATATATTTATATTTAACTTGTTTAGTTTATTGAATATTTGGTTTTCTACAAGGTTCTTACTTTTGACAAAAAATGTATATAATGGGATACGATGGTTTGTCATTTTCATGTGTATAAGTGGAAGTAAATGATCTTGGAGATATGTAATCTATCGTATGCACAGACTATGGTTTTACAATGCATGGTGTATATCTCCTTATGTAATCTAGTAGAAGAAGTAAAAATTCATTACCAATATATTAATAAGAAAGAATAAAACTGGTTTGATATGACATATAAGTATGGTAAATCGTTTGCAATGGAAGAGTGAATCGCTTTGGTTAGATTTTAAATATGGGGTTGACTTATTTAATTACGTTCCGGTTGTTTTGAGAATAGTAGACAATAATATTATGGAAGATATAATGTCGTTTCTCCTTAATGCTCGGAAAATAATGTTATGTTTTAAATTAATGATTTTCTAGTAAGGATCCATTTTTTAAAAAGTTACACATGAAATGAAGTCATGATTTCTCTTTTAATATATAAGATACCACATCAAATATAATTACAAAAATTAAATAAAATAGAAAGATAATAGTTAGAGATTCATTTTAAAAATTGAGCCACTGGTTATGTTCTAAGGAATTGAGAAGAGACTCAAACACTAAGCCTAACACACGAAGATAATATTACATTCTTTTATTCTAAGTCAACTGATTACATTAATTTTAATTATTCTCTACGTCGACTGATACTTTTCTTTTGTTCTTTCCTTTTACCAAGATCAGTAGGATCGTAATATTTTATCTAATTCATAGACACAAGAAAGCCGAACTGAACTCTTTCTTTAAATCACCGGCCTGATAGAAAAACCGGTTCAAGGTTATTATCGATCGACTCTTTCACGGCATCAACAATAACCTGCGTCTTCCGGCTAAAGCTAAGCCAAAACCCATCCGGTTTAGCTCCTCTGTATTTTATTTCTCCAACTAACCGGGCAAACTCAACCACCATACACACCTCTTGTGGAATCTCATTCCTGACTTTGTGCTCACTGAGACAGGCTCTGGTGCTTGTAGTAAACGAGGCTTCGGTTTCTTGAAAAGGGATAACAAAGTCGTGGATACGGAGAGTGCCTTTTGTACCGATCGCAGTTATCTCCATTGTTACATTTGCTAAGAAAGAGCAGTAGATTGTTGCGGTTACCCCTTCTTCCCAATCGAGCAATGCACCACAAGAGAGAACGATTCCTGCATCGTTAAGGACATGACCGGGCAAGGCAGAGACGGTATTGGGGAGTTTGGAGCTGTTGGCGAGAAGAGCTGCCTGGATTGTGTACCATCCAGCATCACCCAGTGCACCGAGACCATCAAGACCAGGCTTTACACGTATATCGTTTCTTAGAAAATCTTCATTTGCGGCAAATGAGAAACAACTTTGGACCTGAAATAAATATTAGCAAGGAAATCTCAATTTTGAACCCCAAAATGTCACCAAACTTATACATAATAGGATGGTTTCCAAATCAAATACCAAGGTTTAGTATCTTAAAACAAAATCGTTTCGTCAATTATGAACGCAAACGCAAATATTTTCCTTTTGACACAATTTATAGCTTTATATTTTGAGCTAATACCAAATAGAGACAATTATAGTTTATAAGTAAAAGTATCGAATTTAGACCACAATCCATGGATCAACGGAATAAGATGTCAAAAATAGAAATGAAAGCTCAGAGGAACAAACTTTTACATAACAAGATACTTTTTTAAATCCACATGAAAACCCAACTTTATTTTGTCTCTTACTTATGAACGCAAACGCAAATGTTGGCGTTTGAAAACAAATAGAGACAGAAACAAAATGACACATTCCTGATGAAAGATAACAATTACAGCTAAGAAAAATGAAAATTTATCGTCAAACAATTAATCAATTTAACTAATATTTAATGCAGCAAAAATTTAACTAAAAACATCATTAAATTGAGAGATGGGTGGGATAAGACATACGGTTTTGAGCAGGCCAAAACTCACTGGATCGGTGAGAAACTCCTTAATCTTAGCAGTCCTAGGATTGTGGATCCACTGAGTCCCATCCATAAACTGAATCCCATTAGCTTCACAAGCCTCAACGATCTGATCGAACTCATAAACATTAAGAGCAACCGGCTTATCAAGCAGTATATGTTTCCCCTTGTGCGCGGCGCGTACAGCCCACTCGACGTGGAGGCTGGCTGGAATAGGAAAGTAAATGGCGTCGACATCGGGGTCTTCTAGAAGGGACTCGTAAGAGCCATGAATCTTGACAGTCGGAGGGAAATTGTTAGATAAAACAAACGATTTCGTTTCTTCGATGGAGTTAGTGATGCTGCTGGCTATGGCTGATATAGTAGCGTTCGGAGCTAGATTGATGGCTCGAGAGACTTTCCTGACGATGTTGGTGCAGCTCAACACTCCGATTCTGATCTGGCTACCGTCGGCCATTTGATAGATCTTTTCTCCACCGACAAAGTCAAATCTTGTTACTCTCTCCTTTGTTTTGTCTTGTCAATATAAGTTTCACAGTACGTTTTATATTTAATTAATTCACACACGAAAAAATTTGTTACGTTCTACTGAAGTTGAATTTTGCAAAATAATCAAAGGTATTGCTTGATTTTAATTAATAAAATCCTTATTCCTGAATATCGAGCAAAAAAGTTAGAAGAGATTATATATTTTGCCGTTTGTTGATATACGGTGACAAGTGACTTGTTCGATAAGAGTGGCGGCGGCTTAACCGCCTTAGCGATCAAATAAAAGAGGAAGGGAGATAAAAGAATAAGCTTTAAGCTTCATCCTGCACGCAGCGGCTATGAGTAGGACAGAAGAAACATCGGCTGGCTGCATTGTCGGAATCTGCTCTCTCGTTTGTCAAGCTTGTAGATTCCTACGTATCCTACTCTCTTTGCTCAGTGAGGGTTCCAGGAACCAGGATCGCAATCATCATCATCATCATCAAGACAGAGATCACCGGAGCTCAGCTTGAAGCTGCTTCGCCAGACAAGAATACAAGAGTTCAAGATCATGTTTTTTTATAAAACCAAAACCAGACGGTCTCTTTACTACTTTCTTGTGAGGTTTTGTGAATATTAGAAAAAAAGAACCATAACATATGCAAACAAAAAGCACTGAACAATCGGACAAGAAACGAAACTCTTTTATCAAGAATTTAACATTCTTTACTCCTTCAATCTCTATACACATTCAAAGACCCTATATATATATAAAGAAAAATATGTCAACATTCCCATGACTATTAATGTGGATCATGGTTGGTTTCTTCTAACTTACCTTTAATTACGACTATGGCTCAAGAGAAATCACCTTTCATGAGAAGACGGGCCTTCCCGACGCTCGAACCGTGGCTATGAACACCCAGAAGATGGCACACAAGGCACCCACGATTGATAAGACAAGAAACCCTCTGTTTCTGCTACGCTTCTTTGCTACTGCGGTAGTTGTAGCAGGCGTTCCATTAGCCTTTCCACTGAACCTCATACGGCTGAAGCTAGACATGCGCACAAATGTCCGGTTAATAGGACCCTCACACGCAGAAGCTGGCGTTGAAGGTATTGAATCCATAAATGCCCACAGGGCAGATGAGAAGGGGCTCGTTCCACCTCCATCATTTTCGCCTTCCTGGTCTTGAGCAGTTACACTGGTCCTAAGATTTGTGGAGCCGGGCATCAAATTCACACCTAAGCAAATAGTGTACAACGGAGAGGCTCAAGGCTATTGCGATTAAAAGGTCATAACAAGAGGGCTTGATAAGTAACAAACAGCAGAATATCATATATGCATGCATATGGTTCAAGTCGAAAGAAAATTGCAGAAAAAATATCTGTGCTTAGTGGGAATTATAAGTTAACATACAGCTTAGATGAAAGCTTTGAGATGAGCATGTACCTGATGAAGGTGAAGCAAATGCTCCAGAAATAACAGATTGCGGTTGATCAAAGAGGACAGCCTGATCATCATCTTCAAGCCACAGGTCATCAGTGAACTGATTGAGATTTGGACTAGGATCCATGAAGTTGTTCAGCTTGTTCTCAGGGGTCTGGTCCTGGAACTGTTGATAAATGGGTTGGTGTTCTTGGTCTGATGTATTATTCAGAGAAGAAGAATCTGCAGAAGCTCCCTGAAAAATAGGTTCCATATCCAAGAACATGGAAACGTCATGGAACAATTGGTCAAACTCATTGAACTCTCTAAATTCACCAGGGTCCAAGAATTGTTCGGGTTTCTCAGTTGAAGAAGCTCCGAGTTCAGGGATCAGAAGATCATCCATTTCGATGTAATCTTCCTTCTCAAACACAAACGGCCCCATACCAGAGTCATTGGGAACTGACGTGACTTCAGTAGACTCAAAACTCGAGGGCATGTTGTATGGCAAGAGCTCTCCAATTTGCTGCGGTTCAAGAAACTCTCCAGAAGAATTGTTCACCAACGTGCTTTGCAGCTCTTCTTGGCTGTTAACCTGCAAAGCACAATTATCTATATAGTGAGAAAAGCACAGCAAAACGAGGGCCTAATCCAATAATAGACTTGTAGTAAAAAAAAAAAAAAAAGAAACTGACCTGGGGAATACTAGAAGCAAGGCCATTATTAATACATGTTTGAGGAACCCCAGGCGCATATGGGATTCCATTGAGAATGTCCTCGATATCATCTAACTGAACATTGACAGGATTGAAAAGTGTAGCAATAGCATTATCCACACGACGAGTATCTTCATAACGAACCATAGGTTGTTCTGGAACAGCAATTTCATTGCCAACATCATCAACCCATTCTTCTTCCTGGAAGGGAGCACCATAATCCTCACCGTTTTTGGGGCCAGCCCCACTTTTCTTGAACAGCTTATAAAGAGCATAATACTCCTGATGAAAAAAAAAAGTAGGGTAAAATCGAATAAGTTAATCATCAAAGAACAAACAAAAGAAAGAGACCACTTGGGTAATAATCTATACCTTGGCGTTCTTCCATCTGGCGAGCTCTTCTTCATCCATGGTGTACTCGTGCATCACCCAATCAGTACGCTCACCATTAGGAGCACGGCCTCGATAGAAAACAAGTGTCTTCTTGAGTCCCACGGATCTCGAGTTGTAGACTATGACACGATCTTTCCCTGTAGCCTTCCAATACCCAGTTGCGGTGCATCTACCGGACCTAGCTGCGTTTGGATACTTCCTGTTCCTCGGAGTGAAAAAGAACCACTGTCGATCCCCTGACTTCAACACCGATTGACCTGAGTCAATACAAATTGATCAGATACAAGTTTGATCCGGAGAAATCTAAAAATCGAAAGCGAGCGTACCAACCAGGCAATTCTTCAGGATCCAATTTGTAAACACGGACAACGCCTATGGCATTGACTCTAAGCCTTCTCTTGCAAATCTTCCTCTTCAGATAATACATCACCAGCTCCTCATCAGTCGGATGAAATCGAAACCCTGGGGCACTCAACTTACCTCCTTTTAAACACGAATCTGGAGACGATTCCGCCATTTAAAGCAAAATTACTTCGAAAGAACCCGATCGGGTGAACGAGGACAAAACTCCAGATCCCTCTCTCCTACTCTCTCCAGATTTTGGTTGGCTATCTGAATGTCTCTCCCACCCGTTTCCCATCACTCGGCCTTGCTACAGAGACCATCTGGGCCTTCAAATTCGCTTATTCTAGCCCACTTACTTGATCTCCCCTAATTAACAAGTTACGTCAAGTACAAGATGCTTGCACTCCTTACCTAACTTGCTCTTCTCTCTATTCTCTTCAGAGAGTCTCCTCACTCTTAATAATTCACAATTCTCTTACACGTATAGATATGCTTTGACTTTTGTTCAATTATAAACTAGTATCACCCAGCCAATCTTCTTTGCCTTTTACATATAAACTAGGAAACAAATTCTTTACAGTTAAATTTAAATGATTTGATATTAATAAAAAATAAAAACAACTGAATATTTGAAACTAACTACAAGAGTCATGCTTCCAACGACATTGATAATAGGAGTGGGTCTCATGTTCTCGGTGAAAATGAGGCGGTGATTGCACATGCAGTTGTTCCTTATGAACAAACAAAGCAAATAGGCGAGACAGTATCGGAGAGTGATCATAGTCACCAGAGAAATATTGGGGATGGAGTCTTGAGCACGGAGGAGCAAAATAAATTGGCTAGCACAATTGTATCTCCTGCTTTGAGACGCCCACTGATGGATGACAATGTCACCATCCGAAGCAGGAGTGCTGCAAAATCACTCACGTACTCTCCCCAAGAGGATCGAATGGTGGATCGGCACGAATCGGTCATCGATGCCTTAAGCGATATGGAAGTTTAGGAATATGACTTATTTGATGACGAGCTTCAGGAGTTGGAAGATGCTGCCCTTTCCTCATCTGCTATGGGTACAACTAGGCGAAAACATGATTCAACCGTATCAAAGAGAGGAAGTAGATCCAAAAATAATACCACGTTGAGTATTCAAACGAAAAAATCGGAGTTCCTTCGTAGAGGTTCTCCTAAACTGAGATCAACAATTGCGCCTTCTATGGCACAAACAAGGGACAAAGAGAAGGCAAGGCACATACACAGATGATCAAAATGCAAAAGGAATTTCAGGAAAGGATGTTGGTTTGGTGGGATCCAAAAACCCATCCAATCTTTATCCATGAAGACAATCAGTTGGAACTGTCAAGGGATTGAGAATAACCTCACAGTTCAACGCCTTACGAAGATGTGTCAGAAGCATCGCCCATGACTTGTGTTCCTTTCTGAAACGAAGAATAGGAGGTTACTGTTGCAAGAAATTCAGGCCGACTTAGGATTTGATCGTGTTTTTACCATTGAGCCACTTAGTCTCAGCGGCGTTTTAGCTATTTCTTATATGGATGATTTTCATGTTAAGATTTTATTTTCAAATAACAGAATGATTGACATTGAGGCAATCATTGATGGAATAAAAGTTTTTATGACGTTCGTTTATGGAGATCCTGTATTAGAACGTAGGGAGTTAGTTTGGGAACGTCTTACGCGGTTTTCAACAACACGAAATGGACCATGGTTCATGATTGGTGACTTTAATGAGATTACATGCCACGAAGAGAAAGAAGGAGGTCGAGAACGTTCAGACAGCTCTTTTTTGCCTTTCAGGCAAATGTTGAGCGATTGTGGGATGTTGGAGTTCCCCTTTATAGGAAACATGCTATCATGGGCTGGGAAAATAGCATGGAGAGTTACCGTTCGATACAGTTTGGACAGAGCGGTTGGCAATGAGGATTGGCATGACAAATTCCCTCACTCGAAGGTACCATATATGAGGATGTGGGGATCGGATCATCGTCCGATTTTAGCTGATATACTCAAAAAGTGGCCACGGAGATCGAAAATTTTTAAATTTGATAAGCGGTGGCTTGGACAACGAGGAGCTCAGGCAAGTAATTCTGGAAGGGTGGAAATCACTGGATCTTCCACCAGAAGCTAGTATAATGGAGCATATTGCAAGTTGCAGACGAGCTTTGTGTGACTGGAAGAGACAACACAATCTAAACTTTGAAAGAAGTGTGGAAAAGTTAAAGGAAAAAGTAGATCAGTTATCTTCAAACGACGATGCCACTACTGAGGAGATTGCCGCGGCTTTAAAGGAACTATCTGATGCTTTTAAGGCAGAGGAGATGTTCTGGAAGCAGAAGTGTAGGGTTTTTTGGCTACTAGAAGGAGACAGGAATACCAAATTTTTCACGCTCTTACGAAACAGAGAAGGGCAAAGAACAAGATTACACAGCTTTTGGATGAAAATGGAAATGTGGTTCAGGATGAGTAGGGACTTGTAGCCATTGCTACAAATTATTTTAGATATATCTTCCAATCATCAAATCCCGAGGAAATAGAGGAAGCACTGTCTGAGGTCTCTACAACCATTACATCAGTGGACAATGAAAATCTTACCGCACCAGTCATTGAATGGGAGATCAAGTTGGCGCTTTTTGCGATGCATCCAGAGAAAGTTCCAGGGCTAGATGGAATGACTGCGCTCTTTTACCAAAAATTTTGGGATATTGTAAAAGATGATTTAACTCTTATGGTTAATAAATTTCTGTTTGAAGGTACGATACCCACTGGTTTGAATGAAACCAACATATGTCTCATTCCGAAAGTTGATATGCCAAATCAGATGAGTTGGGTACGACCTATCAGCTTATGCAATGTTAGCTATAAGATAATCTTTAAGGTCTTATGCCAAAGACTAAAGAAAGTTCTTCCAGATAGAATCTCAGAAACCCAGTCAGCCTTTGTTGCGGGGAGGCAGATCTCTGATAACATTATGATTGCTCAAGAGATGTTACATGCTCTAAGAACAAAACCCAGTGGACGTAATAAGAGGATGGCCATTAAAACAGACATGAGCAAGGCATATGATAGAATGGAGTGGTCCTTCATTGAGGCCACCATGCGAAAGATGAGTTTCTCGGAAATCTGGATAACCTGGATAATGCGATGTGTAACATCGGTTAAGTACAATGTACTTATGAATGGACAACCAATGGGAAGTATTGTTCTGGAGAGAGGTCTACGGCAGGGGGATCCGCTGTCCACTTTCATTTTTATTCTATGCACGGAAGCGCTCATTAGCCTTCTTAATCACGCAGAGAATCAGGGAAAGATAATAGGGATGCGTATCACGCGTGCGTGTCCATCGGTATCTCACCTACTCTTTGCTGATGATAGCCTTTTATTTTGTAAGGCGGATCCCCGTGAATGTGAAGAAGTAATGAAAGTGGTCAAGAAATATGGACAAGTTTCTGGACAATGCATTAATTTTGACAAGTCATCTCTACTCTTTGGTAAGAGAATTGGACAAGACGCAGGCAAGAAATTAAAGATACACTTGGAATCCAAAATAAGGTAGGGATGTGAACTTACTTAGGGATTCCAGAAGATATCAGTGGTTTTATATGCAAGCTCTTTGCCTTCCTAAAGGAAAGCTTAGAAATAGAGTAAATGACTGGACGAGAAGGTGGCTATCAAAAGGTGGAAAGGAAGTAATGATAAAGTCAATCCTGCTAGCTCTCCCAACTTATGTAATGTCCTGTTTTCTTCTCCCTTTGGAGATATGTAATGCCTTGGCCAGTGCCATTGCACAGTTTTGGTGGAGCTCGAACCCGCCAAAAAGTGGTTTACACTAGTCAACATGAGACAAGTTATGTTTATCGAAAGAGGAAGGGGGAATTGGCTTCAGGATGATTCCTGAGTTTAACTTGGCGCTGCTAGCCAAACAGTTGTGGAGATTGGCTCAATACCCAGACTCCCTACTAGCTCGAGTTATGAGAGGTCGCTACTATCGTTCGAGCTCACCCTTGAGAAAGTTCCCTGTCAGTAACCCATCGTATGTGTGGATAAGCATCTCGGCTGCACGGGAGTTATTGATGTTGGGGGTTAGACAAGAGATACATTAAGGCTATGATGTAAAAGTATGGGAAGACCCTTGGATTCCCACAATCCCAGTGAGGCCAGCGAATTCATCTGCTCCGTTTTGAACCCAAACATGCGAGTGAGTGATCTTATTAATCAAGAAAAAAGTCTTGGGATTTGGATCGATTGGCAAATTATGTTGATGCTGTTGACATACTTCTCATAAGGAGTATGGCTATTAGTTCTACTCATCGTAGAGATACGCATTGCTGGAGTTACACAAGGAATGGGCAGTACACAGTCAAATCCGACTATTGGGTCACTCGTAACATATTGATGAAGGATGATGATAACATAGTGGGTGAACCTAGTATCACAAGACTCCAGGCACATGCCTGGAAGGTCAAAGCTCCCCCGAAGATGTGTCATTTTATGTGGCAGATTATAACGGGGCATGTTGCTGTTACAAGTGCGTTGAACCATAGACACATGCGATGCGACAATTTTTGTCCAAGATGTGGAGAACCGGAAGAGACAATTGCACATGCAATCTTTCTATGCCCACCTGCATTACATGTGTGGGCTTTAGCATCTATACCTACCAGTTCAACTGTATTCCCACTGCACAGCACATATGCGAACATGGATTCTCTTTTTTGGAGGAAGAAGGCCACAATGGAGCCAGAATTAGACAGGGACCCTTATCCTTGGCTAATATGGTACATTTGGAAGGCTCGGAATGACAAGTTGCTCCGAGGAATTGATAGAGATCCTATGGAGCTAGCTCGATATGCGGAGAGTGAGTGACCAACACAAGGGAACACTGAGGCGGGAAACATAGATGTTGGAAATCAGGTCATAAGCCTTGAAGATATTTGCATGGTAGACGGTTCTTGCACCTCTACAGACCAATTCTCAGGCTGTGGATGGAATTGGAAGGATAGCATGGGAAATAGTCAGTTGATGGGCATGCGTAATGTTAGTAGGGTGGAATCGGCTTTGCATTCTGAGCTGGAAGCACTGCGGTGGGCAATGGAGAATATGCTTCAATATTCGGCATGTCAGAGCTTTGGGACGGACTGCAAGGAATTGATAGCAATGCTCACAAACCCCCAGCAATGGCCAAGCTTTTCGACGGAACTGGAGAAGCTCTTGACGCTGCGGATCTGCTTCCTAGATTTCAAGTTATTTTATGTGCCTAGGTCCCAGAATGCTGTGTCTGATTGCTTAGCTAAGACTGCTAGATCCTTCTTTCGTGATTTGTTGTTTGTTGGTTGTTCTATTCCGGTCTGGATTCCTATACCATCTCAAGTTTGAGTAATAGATCAGCATTTCGTTGTCAAAAAAAAAAAACTAAAAATAGTCTAAAAGATATTTCGATTTATTTAAGCAAAAGGTAAAAATACATTCATATAAACAGATTAGTTTCTATCTGAAATATTATTTAAACTTAAAAACTATTACATTTTTGAAAGGATACGTCTTTAAACATTTTTTTTGTAACCTTAAAGGATGCATCTCTTCAACACACAAAAAAATCTTAAATAAAAAATGCATATAAAATAAAATAAAAATTGGATTAAATAGAGATAAAATTTTGAATAATAAAATAAATCCACATAAACTATTTAATTCTTACGTGAAAATACCCCATAACTTAAAAATCATAACCAATTGGTAAAAGCACACACAGTGAAGTTTCTATGCATGTTTAAAGTTTTGAACTCATTAGTTAAAAATATATGTAACAGTGTATAATTGATATTTTTATATAAAATATTTTGTTATTGTTTTTAAAAAAATTTATATGTTAAAAAAGAAAAAGATATATCCTTTGACTTTCCATGGACTTTCTAAATTTATAATATAAGTCAAAGTGAGAAAATAACCAAAAATATTAATTAAATACTTTTAAAATAAAAAGACAAACAAATATATATATATTTGTCAACTAAAAATATTTGTTAACAAACCTTATTACTTTATTAGTAACATTTTTTTCAATGATTATTATACCAACCAAATTAGAACTAAAGTTATATGAATTTAGTTTTACAGAAAAATAAACTCTTGACCAACAAGATTTTCACTCAGAATGACATTACTACATTGTTTAGAGCATCTCCAAAAGAAACTCTATAACTTCAAATATAGAGTTTTTTGTTCTCCAAAAAGAAACCTCAAAACTTCAAATTTGAAATTTTTAAGAGTGAAACTCTATATTTGAAGTTTCAATACTTAAAACTCTAAATTTGAAGTTTCAACTTTTTAATTGCATTTTGATCCTTTCAATTACAAATAAAAATTAGAATTCAAAAATATTTTTTTGTTTATTATTTTAATCCATAAAACTTTTTAAATCTTATAAATATTTCAAATTAAACTTTACCTTTAATAAATTTAAGTTTTAGACATAAAACTAAATAAATATTTATAATAAAATTTAAAATAGTTGCTTGTAGTTTAGAATTTTAAGTATTTTAAAATTAAAATTAGACAACAAAAATGTGCTATTCTATTTGTAATAATCATGTATTTGTATTTATAATTTTATTTTTTAGTGTTTTAGTGTAAGATTTTATTAATTAATATTGTTGTATAATTTATATATACGTGTATATTATTTATCAATGTTTTATGAATTTATATTAACTATGACAAATATAAGGATCAAAATGTAAAATAGAAATAATTTTGAAGTTAAATTTGAAGTTTTTCTTTTGGAGAATAACACTTTGAAACTCCAAATATAAAGTTTTGGAAACTTTAAAATAGAGAGTCTTTTTGGAGATGCTCTTAGGCATCATTGTCAATGTTATTTTTCCTGTATGTTATTTATTTAATATCATAAATATTTTTATAAATAGAATTATCGTTTTATGTATTCATAATAACTTACAATTCAACTAATTCGGTTGGTGATTTAATTAGAATATTTAAGACATCTTTTCTTTTATAAAGGACTTATATTTATCGTAACAAAAGTCTATTACTTATATTTATATGATCCTTTTCTTTTGTATTACATATAAATTTGTCTAATTTACCGTAAATAAAAGAAAAATATTGTATTTTTTGGTAAACGTACATTACATGGATAAAGTGTGTGTTCATAATCATGTATATGCACACGGTCTGTTACGAACACTACATATAACCGTTGTTGCGTTAAGGTTCTGGAAATTAAAAAATGTTTTTTTTTGCAATACATTAAAAACACACGTTTGAATGTTCTGAATAGATTCATGCACGAATATTATGATTCATACTAGGTGATTTTCCCGTGCTCATGCACGGACATGTATATTTATAAAATAAATATACAATAATAACTAATTGATATTTACTTTAATTTTTAAATTAATTTATAGTTTGTATGTCTAATTTATATTATAATATTATATTACTTTAATTATATATATAATTTTAGATATGTTATATTTAGTCTGTTTTATTGTTTTTACGGTCGATNTTGATATTTTAAAATATGAAATTTTTGATTAATTGTCTTATTTGCATTTATGTTGGTTGTTATCTTAGAAATATAAGTATATTTAGTAAGATTATATATAACTTAAGATTTTTTTGTGCTTAGAAGGAAAAAAAAATAAAAACTAAAGTTTCTGATTCTAAATTACATACATAAGTAACTAATGAATTTCTAGAAGATTTTTGAACACATATCAATATTTACAATAGTTAACATATTTTATAAATTCTAAATAAATTTATGCTTTAGATTGTTTGGAAGGTAAACTGAAATTTATTTTAAATAATTTTAAAAATAAGGATTCTGATTTGCTTAAGTATTTGACTATGGTTATATTAAGTTTCAGAAACATAAAAACAAAAAATTAAAAATCAAAAGATTATTAAGAAAACAGATAATTTTAACTATTAAAATATAATACATCTACCTCGTTAAATTATTTAGTGTTATGGTATTTTAAAATAACTGTAGTTATTTTCTGTTTTTATGTTTGTGAAACTTAATATAACCATAATCAAAATACTTAAGTAAATCAGAATCCTTATTCTTAGAACAAATAATTTTAACTATTAAAATATAATATATCTACCTCGTTAAATTATATAGTGTTATGATATTTTAAAATAATTGTAGTTACTTGATCAAAAGATGTTTATCATTAAATTTATTTTTAGTTTTATTTTTAGTATCTCTTAAAATAGTCAGTAAAAAGTGATTGTTTTTGAGAAATTATACTATATAAGTAAAATACAATTTATATTTTTACTGTAATTGTAAGATATTATAGTCAAATAAATATACTAAAAAAATAATTTCAATAATACTAATTATAAAAAAATGTCAGTTAAACATATATCAGTTTATGTTAGTTGATTATTTTATGTAATCATAATTATTTTGAAAATATATATATTTTATTGTTTAAAATTATTTTTTAAGGAAAAAAATATTTCTTTTTCTAATAGCAGTATTTTTTGTGTGAATTTTTTTTTTATGAAATCTCATTATATACAGATATTGTTATTTTTTTATCTAAGAAGATATAGATATAAAGTATTTTATTACTTCAAAGGTATATTTTATGTTATTTAAAATATATATTTAAATTAATTATTACTATTTTGTGAACTTTCCTTTTTTTATTAAACCATATTATATATACTTATATTTTCGTGTTTAAATAGTTTTGTAAATTTTATAAATGTTTCCTTTTTATTTATATTGTTATTTGGAAATTTTTAAAAAAATAATTATTTCTAATTGTATTTTTAATTCATTAAGGGTATCATAGTAATCAACCAGCGTGAGAGTTAACGTAAGCGCAACACCTAAGAAAGTGACTTCTCAAATAATATTATAGAGATATTCAAGAGTTTTAATGACATGTGCATACTTCAGATAGATTCTGCGTTTAAGTTAACGATTCCTAAGTTGTTAATCTAAAAAGTTACCAATACTTTGATAATAATGTGTGCATGCATAAATTATTCTGAGAAATTGAATGATATGTATGCGGTTGATTTTTGTGATGGTTGCAATGTGAAATGTCACAGATAAAAGTTGTGAGTACCAAAAGTCAGTCGGTGAATTGATCCAATATCAAAACCAAATCATGCATTGATCAAGATTAATATATTTCTTTTCAAAAAGAAAGAAAATCTATTATATTAAAACAGAAGTGACCATTTCACTTTACGTGTGATTTTTTTTAAAATGAACCGTCTATTAAATCAATATGTATATCATAATCATAGAAAACATATCTGTTATCGTTGGTTTAATATAATAGATATCATCACGCGTACAAAACTTTAGATCATCAATGGAAGCTTTTGTTCCCAAACCAAAACCTAATCCATAAATTAAAACAAACCAAAGGCTTCATGAATGGAATATCAAAGAGAAATCAACTCATCCGCTTAGAAATCTCGATCTTGGATCCATTTTCAAAGCTATCATGGATCTTGCCCGAAACCTTGATCGAGGTTAAAACCGTTCTTCAACCATACTCTACCTATGAAATCAACTCATCCGCGTCATCCTTCGAATCCATCTTCAAGGTAAAATCTCCATTTACCCGTGTCTGATTCTCCAATTCTCTTACTGAGTTGGATTCTGAGTTGAAATTAAAGTTGATGATTAGGGATTGCAGTTACAGTATCGGCGTTTACCGTAAAGTAAGAGATTACAGTGACCAATTCTCCATACCGTAAAGTATGTCGGAGGTGTGGAAGGGTACTCAGGAACCTGTATCAACGTTTATTGGGATCTAGAAGGCGAAGGTTTATCCTCTCCTTTCTCTCCTTGACTGTTTAGTACACATGGTTGGGAATTTGAACTAATATTATCTCTGTTTTTTGTTGCTGTTGTTAGATGAAATCTATGTTCTGTCTGCGAAGAACAAGTGTGTTTTGTTTCAGATTTTGGGAGGTGACATAATCCAGGACAAGTTAAGTCGGTTTGATTAGCTTACGAGTGCTTCTCTTCCTTTTGTTGGTGTTAGCTCTCTTGGAGTTTCATCTGATTTGGCCTCAGTTCTACCCAATAAGGTTCAATCTTCTTTCTGATCAAACAATTTTGTACCGTTACTTCTTTGTTTCCTCTGTTCTTCTAGATTTGAAGCTACTTTACTTAACTGAAACTGTATTTCTATGCTAATACATATTACAGTATTTCTATGCTAATACATATTACATACTATATGAATATCATTCTCTATACTTTGTTTTAGCCTCTTCTCTACCATACCGTTTTCATATTTAGAATTTTATGTTCACGTAGATATTTCTGTGCTTTTGTATTTCTGAGGCTTTTATTCTATCTTCCATACTGAATCTTAATCATTCATATGTATCGTTTGAAAAAATCTGTGCAGCCATAATATATATAAATACTAGGGGTTTGTCCGCGCTTCGCGCGGAAGTTTTAATATTTTAAATATAAAAATTGATAATTTTATTGTATCTAAAGTAGACTATGCTAATACTATTTTTAAAATGAATAAATCTCTAGATTATTGTATTTAATATGAAAATTTATAATATATATATATATATATTAAGTTTCAAAATTATATAGATATATCTTAATCACCACTTTTTAATACTATAGGATGTATTAAAATATAATTATATTAGTATAACTAAATTGATCAATTCCATTATTTGTTTAAAGTTATGTTGATTTTGGTTATTATGATTTGAAAATTAATATTAATGTGGACTATAAAGATCTCAACGATTATAAGTATATATATATATATATATATATATATATATATAATTTTATATTTTATATGAAGATATTACGAGAAAATGGTTTAAGTAAATAAAACATCACGATTTGTTACTGTGAACTGAGAACTCAAAGCAAAGTCTCATGTTTTTTTGGATTATAAAAACATGTGTGACTGGATTTACGATGCTTATGCATTCAACGATTTATTT
>CAKOAT010070266.1:107921-178135 GCA_932364175.1 Eruca vesicaria subsp. sativa | reverse complement strand
AGTCTAAAAACATTAAAAAAGTGATGATAGTGGGCTGCAAAACCGAGAAAGAGAAACCAATTTAAACCAAGACGTGAGAGCTAAATTGTGATCGGTCTAATTTAAATGGATTATTGATGACATGGCTTTTTTTGCCCCCCTCACAAATGCTTATGTGGATGCATGAGAAGGGAGAAAAGCCTATTTTATTGTATAAGATTTTTTATATATCCAGTGATTATAACCTTTAAAAAAGAATATTCTTAACAGAATTATCAAATTTGAAAAAAACTGTTGTAACCATAATATATATAGATATTCCTTATATTACGAAAATTAAAATCTTATCTACTAAAATACCCTAACAAAACAAGATATCAGTATCTAATATATAGCTAATCATAACAACTTACGAGAATAATATTCTCTAATTGATACCCTAACTAACCTAGCAATCTATATATACCGACACCTCACCCATAATTAGAACCATCACCTAAAGAAAAAAAGTTCTACCTATCGCTATGATCAAAGATTTTTCGTATCTGAAAGACCTCAAGCCTTACAAACAGGGATGGCGAGTCCAGGTCAAGTTGCTTCACTCCTGGAGGCAGAAAACCAATTTTGGATGTGATACCCTAGAGATGATCTTCGCAGATGAAACTGTAAGCCTTCTTTAATCCGTTTTATGTTCTTTTTACACTTTAGAGTTCGATTTACTGCACCAAAATGTTAAGATACGTTTTTGTATATGTACTTTATGACCTAAATAAATATGTCTATGTACTAACTTATATACACTTTTGCAACAGGGTGTTAAGATACATTGTTCAGCCAGAAAGGCTCTCATAAAACGTACAGAGGGTAAAGTACGGCTTGGTGAATGGCGTCTCATTGACACATTTACAGTGTGTCAAGCGAGAGGACAGTACCGACCCACAAACCATCCTTACAAGATGTCCATCATTGAAGAAACCTCTATAGACCCGAGTACTTTTGAGTGTGATGATGAGTTCGTGGATTTTCCTCCTTTTGAAAAGATTGGAAATGGAAGTCTGGATACTCACTTCCTTATCGGTTAGTAATTCATTGAGACTTTTTACATTATATATGTATATGGTACTAATATTAAGAATGTAATTATCTAACAGATGTAATCGGACAAGTTATGAGTCTTCATGACATCCAAACTGTTCAAGTTGCTGGGAATGATAAGAAGAAAGTTGAATTTTGCTTAATGGACATCAAGTAAGTGAATGAATATATAATTTTCTAATTACGCTATATATTACATATATTTTTAGATTTATTTTTAATATTTTGATTTATTATTTCAGGGGTCAAAGCATTGCATGTTGTCTCTGGGGTAAATATGCAGAACAACTTGAAGAACATGTCCTAAAAACAAATAATCCTAATATGGTGTGCATGATCCGCTTTGCTAAAATTGGTTTTTACCGAGGTATGTAAAAAAATATTCATATAAAATCTTTACGTGTTATCCAGACAACTATATTTATATGTATAATTATATACTGTTTAAATTGAACTGAATATCCCATGCTTATTTTCTGTAGGAGATGTGCAGATCACCAATGCCTTTGATTCATCCCTGATTTGTTTTGATCCTGACTTACCAGAATGTCTAGCTTTAAAAGAGAGGTTAGGTGACCATTATGTATTGTACTACTTTTTTCGATTTGAATTTTTTTTGTTTACCTACTAACTGGGTTCTAAATTTTATCAGGGTGCCAAGTGATGAGTTTACTCTTGCTCTAACTGATCCAAAGAAAGATAAGCGTGTTAGCAAGGATCAAACTGATGATTGGAATGATGTTGGTATTAAAACTATCTCTGAAATCATAATGGCAACACAGGTTTCAGTTTCTAAAAACTCAGTTTATATTATATCTACCAAAGTCGGATGAGTTTACTCTTGCTTTGTTTTTACTCTTTAGGAAGAGGATTGCAAAATCATCTGCTCAATCGAATCTATCGATACAGATTGGGGCTGGTTATATTTTGGTCATGTTAGCCGCAACAGGTGTAACAAACGTTGCCGTAGGATCAAATTGACTCCAAATGACAACCCCAAGTTCCGGTGCACAACTTGTGGTGCAATTACCACCACTGTATACCCACAGTTAGTTCCTGCTATAATTTTACATCTTTATATATATATATATATATATATATATATATATATTAACATTTATGGTTCAGATTTTTGCTGATATTGCTTTGTTTTGAAACAGATTCAAATTGCATTTGATTTTGATTGTCAAGGATGACACAAGTACTTGCAAACTGATGCTTCTTGATTCTGTTGCCAAAGTAGTTGTGGGATGTGAGGCTGTATCTATTTGGGATGGTTCCTATGAAGAGGTTATAAGAATTTATATTATCACAAATATATTTTACATCTTACTCATTTTATATTCATCTTTTGATATACAGATTGAAGATCCAGATATTTTGCCTCAAGCTGTAACAGATTTGGTTGGAAAATCTTTTTGTTTTGGTCTTACTCTTGCCTCTGAAAATGTTACAAATGCATCAGACATCTTTCTGGTTTCACAAGTATGGTCTGGAGATAAGGTTCTTCAAATCGAGTCAAATTCTGAGCCTATTACTCATGTTAGCTCTGCTTCATCTATTATGTCTGGTGGAGAGGTATATTTTGAAACCATTATTTCGACCTCATGTATGTTATTTTTGCCATTTTTTTGAACCTGTCTTTTTGTCTTTTGATTAGGTTTCTTTAACAGAAAAAACAGAAGCAAATTCATCTGAAGGTTCTTCAACCCCATTGTCAAAACGTACAAAAAAGGATCAATTTGATCAGACTTCCACTTCAAAAAAACTTTGCACCAAGGTGGTGAAGATGGAGAAGATTAAAGATGACTAGCTGCAAGTTTAGTATTGTTTCTTGCTTTATTGGATTTTTTTTAATTAATTTCGTGTCTTTAATAAGGTCTTTTATGAAATGTTGTTTCATAAAAGAACCACTTTGTTTTATGAGTTTCATCTAATAAAAATCTGTATTCTTATAATGTTTATTATTTTTTATTTACCCGCTCAACAAAAATCTATCAGTGACACATGGTTTAGTAACAAAACCTTATATGAGAAACCTGTTGATACCCCAAATAAAATCGAAACAACCCTGTTTGAATCTTAACCAAAAATTTGTATTTTCAAGCTTACGTTGACATTACTTATATTATTATAGAAAACGATAGTATATTACAAACTATAATTTTAAGCAACACTGCGCAATCTATATTAAGAGCTTCAGGTGACTCAAGAAGGTGCATGATCTCAGCTTCGTCCATCTCTAGCAGCATCCCTGTAACTTTAGCAACATGAACTGGCTCATGCTTCTCCACAAGTGGGTAAAGCTGCTCCCCAAGAATCTGTCATCAATGAAACACAATCTTCAACAAATAGAATATACTCCAAATCTTCTGTACGTTAATGGAACAACAACCTATACTCCATCCTTTTTGAAGTTAAAGAAAAAAAAAAATATATATATATATATATATATATATATATATGATCTCAGCTTCGTCCATCTCTAGCAGCATACCTGTAACTTTAGCCACATCAACTGGCTCATGCTTCTCCACAAGTGGGTAAAGCTGCTCCCCAAGAATTTGTCATCAATGAAACACAATCTTCAACAAATAGAATATACTCCAAATCTTCTGTACGTTAATGGAACAACAACCTATACTCCATCCTTTTTGAAGTTAAAGAAAAAAAAAATATATATATATATATGATCTCAGCTTCGTCCATCTCTAGCAGCATCCCTGTAACTTTAGCCACATCAACTGGCTCATGCTTTTCCACAAGTGGGTAAAGCTGCTCCCCAAGAATCTGTCATCAATGAAACACAATCTTCAACAAATAGAATCTACTCCAAATCTTCTGTACGTTAATGGAACAACAACCTATACTCCATCCTTTTTGAAGTTAAAGCAAAAAAAATATATATATATATATATATATAAATATATATTGGGAATCAAGATAAAAAATAACAGATCATTTTTCATTAAAATAACACAATAATACAATAACAGTCCAGATTGTATTCTAGATTACAGGAACTAAATTATATGGCCATAACACAATATACTAATTTATAGGAACTAAATAACTATCTATCCTTACAAAAAAAAACGTGAACTAAATAACACTGTTATCTCCACCATCGTGTTGCAGTATTTGTGAAATAAGACTTAAGACTGCTACACCTGATCAGGTACATTTTAAATTAGATATGCAAAATCCCAGTGATTAGCGTTATGTATATTGTTATTGATTACCAACAAATGATTTTGTAGGCACAATGAAAAGGAAGAAACTCGGTTCTAGAAGAGAACAGAATAGTGGTATTTTGGGCAGGAGCGACAGAAATCATCAAAACACTAACAACAAGTCTCGATGTCCCTATCTCTTCTGTTTTTAAAACACTGTTTTAATCTCTTCCTAACATCACACCTGGTACCATTCCACCTACTGGCAATAGAAGGGGAAAATTGACTCCATCTACACCAAGAAACATAAGCAAATTCTTTAAAAGTATTGTGCAATATATTTACTTCTAATGACAGTAGGTGAGGTCACCCCTGTTCGTTTTACTTAATCAAAAACAATATTTTTTTTGAAACAGTTGGTGTGGACAGTGGGGCTGTCCAAGCTTCAAAGGAAAATTTACAGAGAAGTTGTATCACATCTCTAGCATGTAAGTATAAAGATCAGTACTTAATATAGTATCAATCGTAACTGAGCATTTATTTATAAACTATTTTTTTATCATATTACTTTGCTAGACAAATCAGGCATCAGAAAAAGACTACGTTCTGACTTAGAAGACAACACTAATAAAAGGAGTTTTATGGATCGTCTTGAGGAAGATTTCGATAGTGATGCATTTCACCAGGAAACGAGTGCTGATGAAAGTGAAGAGGATGGGAATGCATTAGCATACGATTCTGACATTGAAGGTATTATAAAGTAATTTACTACATATATACCACGTGTATATTTATGATATTGGTACTGTATTTTTATTTTAATGTTTTATCTAAATGTAGGTAGATTAGATGAAAATTTTCAACAAGATTTTGCCTGTAGTTCACAAGAAAACACAAATTCAGAATCCGATCCAGAAAATGAATTAGTTGACTTAACTGTCACTAAGGAGGCAGATCATTTACCCAACAGGGACAGAGTCAAATCTCTTGCAAGACTTTTCGAAGAAGCATTTCATGCAACAGAAAAGCCAGCCAAAAAAGAATTACCAAAAGAAGATGGTAATAAACTGCCAGTTTCTATATCTGATATGTAGAACATCAATTTCTTATACTTTTTTTTTCTAAGCTACAGCTTATTCAGATGAAGGGGATGCTACTTACACATGTACTTACTGCGGAGCTATTATGTGGTTTGGTGAACGTTTGAATAGGCGTCATAAAACAGGCCTACCTAAGTTTGCTCTCTGTTGTATGCAAGGACAAGTGCAATTACCATTACTGAAAGAACCACCAGAAGTGCTAAAGAATTTGCTGAATGGAGATGATAAATTAAGCAAGCATTTTCAGAGAAACACAAGAGCTTATAACATGGTGTTCTCATTCACTTCGCTTGGTGGAAAGGTTGATAAATCTGTTCGAAAAGGAAAAGGTCCAAACATGTTGGTACTCCAAGGTGAGAATTACCATTTAATTGGTAGTTTACAACCACCTACTGGAAATGATGCTAAGTTTGGACAGCTTTACATCGTTGACACTGAAAATGAAACAGAAAATCGAACAAATGCTTTGAGGTAACTATTGGCCCTCGCCCTTATTAAAAAATAGATTCAAAGTTGTGTACTGTGATTATAAACTAAACTTTTTATATGTTATTTTTTAACAGCAAAGGGGGGCAAAAGAAAGCTTATAAAAAAGGTGATGGGCTTAAGAAGGAAATCATTGACCTTCCGATTAAGATGCTGAATGAGACCAACCCTTATGTTAAACAGTTCAGATCTGCAAAAGATCGTTTCACCATCAGTCCTAAAGACTCTTTTCATATGAGGATAGTAAGTGATAGAGCAAAGGATGGAAGAAGATATGACACACCAACATCATCAGAAGTTGCTGCACTGATTCCTGGAGATTTTAATCTCGAGATGAATAATAGGGATATTGTTCTTCAACAAAAATCAGGCAAGTTGATAAGGATAAATCATGGGTGAATTTTTTATTAGAATCAGTGCAGGATATATTACTTAATGGTTTTCTTCCGAGAAAAAAAAAATAATGACTTTGTTATTTTACTTTTGTAAAAATAAATAACCCTAACTTTTTTTTTTTGCCAGGCAACTTGCTAAGGATTGATGAAATACATGCTTCATATCTTCCACTTCAGTATCCCCTTTTATTCGTACATGGAGAGGATGGGTTCAGGCTTGGAATAAAGAAAGGTGATACTAAAGCTACAGAGAAACTGAAGAAGAAAAATATCAGCATGAGGCAGTTCTTTGCCTTTCGTTTGCAGGAACGTAAGAATGAGGCTCATACTATTCTAAATTCAAGAAGGTTGTTTCAGCAGTTTGTTGTGGATGGCTACACAACTATAGAATCCAATCGCCTACGCTATTTGAGGACTCACCAGACAAGTTTGCGTTCTGATAGTTATGACTCTATCAAAGAGTCAAAAAACGCTGGCAGGATTGATATGGCCGAGCAAGGATCTTCATTTCTCTTACCAGCTTCATTCATTGGTGGTCCTAGATATATGAAAAACCTCTACCTCGACGCAATGACTATATGTAAGCATTTTGGTTTTCCCACCATTTTCATCACTTTTACATGCAATCCTAAATGGCCAGAGATCACAAGACATCTTAAAAGCCGAAAGTTAAAGGCAGAGGACAGATCAGACATCATTTGCAGGATGTTCAAAATGAAACTGGATTCATTGATGGATGATTTAACCAAGAAGCATATCCTTGGAAAAACCGTATCATGTGAGTTAATTATTTCGCTCTCTTGGTCATATGCTTTTATAATTTCTACAATTATCTATACCATTGTTTGTTGTCTTCTTTTGCAGCTATGTACACGGTTGAGTTTCAGAAACGTGGTCTACCCCATGCTCATATTCTCTTATTTATGCATCCTACGGCCAAGCTTCCCACAACAGATGATATTGACAAGATCATTTCAGCTGAGATTCCTGATAAGTCTCAAGAACCAGAGCTGTACGAGATCGTTAAGGATATGATGATTCATGGACCATGTGGAGCTGCTAATATGAATTCTCCTTGCATGGAAAATGGGAAATGTTTGAAGCTTTACCCGAAATCATTTACTGATAAGACGACAGTGAGTAAAGAAGGATTTCCGATCTACCGTAGAAGAGAAAATATGGATCGTTATGTAGAGAAGATTGGGGTGAAGTGTGACAACAGATTTGTTATTCCTTATAACAAAAAACTATCTCTACGTTACCGAGCTCATATAAATGTAGAGTGGTGCAACCAAGCTGGTTCTATAAAGTACTTATTTAAGTACATTAATAAAGGAAGTGATCGTGTGACAGTAGCTGTGGAACCGCCAGATCACATGGTTGCAGAGGCGCTTGGTATTCCAGTAGGAGAAGTGGACCAAAAAAAGAGGAATGAATTTAAGGACTTCTTTGATTGCAGGTATTTTTTTTCTATCCTAAATACACAACTGGATTTTTAATTTTCAGTACATGATATAAATAAAACTAATGGAATGTGTTTGAATTTTGTATTGTAGATATGTTTCTTCGTGTGAAGGATCATGGAGAATTTTTAAGTTTCCTATTCATTATAGGTCTACTGCAGTTGAGAAGCTTAATTTCCATCTACCAGGCAAACAGAACATTATTTTCAGAAAAAAAGACAAGCTCCAAACAGTGATAAGTCGTAAACTCATTCAGAATACAATGTTCTTAGCATGGTTTGAATTGTGTAAAGTTGATGATCTGGCTAAAACTCTCACATATGCTCAGATTCCTAACTTTTTTACCTATTCAAAGAGGCAGAAGAAGTTCATAAGAAGGAAAAGGGGATTCAGTCTCGGCCGAATCAACTATGCTCCTCGTAATCAAGAAGATGCTTACTATCTCCGTATTTTATTGAACTATGTGAGAGGTCCTACAAGCTATGATGACATCAAAACATTTGAAGGTGTTGTTTATCCCAGCTACAAAGATGCATGTTATGCTCGAGGATTGTTAGATGATGATCAAGAGTACATTGATGATATTCTGAGGAGAAGCTACGGATGCACAGGAGCTGAACTAAGACAGTTGTTTGTTAGGATGCTCATGAACAACAGTTTATCTACGCCAGAGGTTGTTTGGGAGAAGACTTGGGAATGTCTTTCAGATGATATTGAGCATCACACGCGTAAAACTTTCAATAGGCCAGGTTTACTTACTTCACTATTTTCATTGACTATTTAATTTTATAGCAAAATGTTTCATACTTGATTTTTAACTTTTTAAATTGATACATTATTTATGCAGGACTATTGTTAAGTGATGATGAAAAAAATTTTTTTGCTTTGCTGGAGATTGAAAAGATATTGAAGCGTTGTGGGACTTCTTTGGCGAAATATAAGTCTATGCCACAACTACCAAAGACAGGTAGTAAGGCTTCAAATGTGTTGATATTAGACGAGAGAAGCTATGATCGTGATTGTTAAAAACTCTGGATAGAGATATTCCAAAGATGACTGATGAGCAAAAGAAAATATGTGATGAGATCTTAGCTGCTGTTGATGAGGAAAGAGGTGGAATGTTTTTTGTGTCTGGATTTGGTGGCACTGGGAAAACTTTTTTCTGGAAATTACTATCTGCAGCTATTAGATCGCGAGGAGATATTGCTCTTAATGTTGCATCAAGTGGGATTGCTTCTTTGTTGTTACAAGGTGGTAGGACTGCTCATTCGAGGTTTGGGATACCACTTAATCCAGATGTGTTTTCTTCGTGTACTATGGCTCATGGATCAGATCAAGCTAATTTGGTGAAAGAAGCATCACTGATTATATGGGACGAAGCCCCCATGATGAGTAGGTATTGTTTTGAGGCACTAGATAGAAGATTGATATTATTGGGAAGCATAGCGACAAGACTTTTGGTGGAAAGGTTGTAGTTTTTGGTGGCGACTTCAGACAAATGCTCCCTGTGATAAATGGAGGTTGTAGAGCTGCAATTGTTAATGCGTCTATGAATTCTTCGTATTTGTGGGATCATTGTAAAGTACTCAAATTGACTAAGAACATGCGATTATCATCTGGTGGGTTGTTAGTCGATGAGTCAAAGGATCTTAAGGAATTCTCTGAGTGGATTTTAAAGGTTGGTGATGGAACACTTGGAGAGGGTTGTGATGGAGTATCTGAGATCGAAATTCCCTCTGAATTTTTGATTACTGATTCTGATGAACCTATAGAGGCAATTAGCAAAGCAGTCTACGGAGAACCTTCCTCATTAAAAGGAAACAAAGAAGCTAAACTTTTTCAGGAGAGAGCTATTTTATGTCCAACCAATGAGGATGTTAACATGATCAATGATTACATGTTGGATAAGCTGGAAGGTAATTAATATGAGCAAAGTGTTTTTTTATAGCCAATATTTACTATTTCTTATATATGCTTACTACATATTATGTTTTATTTTTTTTAGGTGAGGAAATGATTTATCTAAGTGCAGATAGTATTGATCCTACTGATACAAAAGCAGTGAATGATGAGGCACTTGACTCTGATTTTCTAAACAAAATTAAAGTTTCTGGATTGCCAAATCATAGACTTCGCCTGAAAGTTGGTTTCCCAGTTATGGTTCTTAGGAATGTTGATCCTCCAGAAGGGCTAATGAATGGAACAAGGCTACAGATTACTCAGCTGATGGAATTTATGGTTGCAGCTAAGATTATCACAGGGTCTAATCTTGGAAAGACAGTATATATTCCTAGATTGTTGATAACACCATCTGATACGAGACTGCCTTTCAAGATGCGCCGAAGGCAATTGCCTTTAGCTGTTGCTTTTGCTATCATGATAAACAAAAGTCAAGGGCAATCTCTCTCCGAAGTTGGTCTTTTCCTACCCAGACCTGTGTTTTCACATGGACAGCTATATGTAGCTATTTCTAGGGTGACATCCAAGAAAGGATTGAAAATTCTGATTGTCGACGAAGGTGGTAAACCTCAGCATAAGACTATCAATGTTGTTTTCAAAGAAGTTTTCGATAATTTAATAGCCAAGGAGGCATGATGAGGTATGGGATTTAGCTCTCTATTTTTTAGAGTTTATTACTAAATACTAATTTTATATTTTTAAAACGTCTTTGTAACGTGATGTGATTTTCAGATATATGCACTTCATACCAAGAGAGGAAGATGTTCTTTATCGTACTTCAATTTCTTCAAGCTGTTTTCTACTTATCTATGGATTCATATTGTTTTTAATAGTATTTGACATTTTCTAATTATTTTCTACATGTTCTTTCTCGTACTTCAATCCCCAAAATCTTAGGAGCAAAAACAAAATATAATAATGTGAAACTAACATTTCCAAAGTCAAGAGTAATAAATTGTTCCAGTAACTTCAATTCATTCATTTTATTTGGCTTATCATACAGTGTGACAAACATGATCATAAGACCTAATTCTCGCTCTAATCAGACACATACAAAACAAACCCAAGTAAGACTCATAACAAAGATTCTAGAATCCTAGAATAAACAATGAAAAGTACATTGAAGAACATACCTCGCTAAGCCATATGTCTCTAGAGCGAGCTTAGATAACCCAATGTTACCATCACGTATCATGGCCTCCAATGGAACCATTTGGAAAAAGCATCACAGAGTTTTGTAATTCAGAAAAATTAAATCAGCACAAAGATAAAAAACCCAGGTAAGAGAAACTGATCTTGCTTCCAATTCATATTATAAAGCAATATGACTCACCTCTGTTTTCAAGTATTGATTGGAATCGCATAGTGAACTTATATAATGGCATTGGCTCCATTATATTTTCTGATGAACATGAACTTCTCTATTCATATTGAACATGAACTTCTCGATTCATGTTGAACATACTCCATTTACATGTATGTAAATAGAGTAAATCAAGTGAAACAAAAAAAAAATAAATCTATAAGATTATTTGAGACTCTAACCTCTATAAGGCAGGATTAGATGAAAGGTTCGAGCGGAGCATGAAATCATCTTCAACAGGCGCAGATTTAGTATTATTTTTGCGGAACTGAGTTAGGTTAAAGAGAGACAAAAATTTGATCTAGAACACCGACAATTTACACTTTTCGGTGAGTTGAAAAAAAATTGTTAGGTTAATAAACGTTTTTTTCCCGGACTAAAATCTGTTAACTAATCATTTTGGGCTTATTATAAAATTATGTTGGGCTTATAATAATTTACTTTACATAATCGTTAGCCCATTGCAATTATAGATATATTGTAATATAAGTTATATGTTTAAATTAATTGTATATAATTTTGAGAGTTAAATAGTATACTTTGATATGTAATTAATTTAAATTGTTTCCACTTTCTAAATTTATATAGTTCATTTAAAAAATAGAAATTAAATGTTTAATTAAATTCTTTAAAATTAAAATATACTAAGCTATCAGTTCAGTTTTTGCTAAACTTTCTTATTTTAGAAATATTATTATGTTTGCAAATGGAAGTATACAAATATTTTAACAACTTCTATTCCTATTTAATTATTTAATAATGAAATACTAATCTAAGAAAAAAATAATAGAATAAAAAAGCAAACACATGTGAAATTTGAAACAATTTATTTGATGAAAACAAGTATACATATCATAAATTTGATTAATATAAGATATGCCAATTCAGATACGAAAACAAAATATATAATAAACGAAAACAAATATCCGCGCGGTTGCGCGAGTCCAAATCTAGTGTTAATATTGAATTAGAACAAATCTAAATTAATGTCTTGGATAGATTTCATTATCGAAATCATAAAATTATTAATCTTTATATCATTTCTTATGTATTCGAAGTATTGTTGAGATATAAGTATTCTGGGATGGGTTTCTCAAACAAAATTTCCAAATGTATGTTAAGATACAAGTATAGTAAAAATAGTTCTTGAATCTTTCATTTTTCTAATTTATTTGTTACTAGTATACTACCCCGTACTATGTAGGGGAACAAACGTTTCTCCATGATTACTTTATTATGTTCAAATATTATGATTTAGAGCAAAATGATTATCGGATGTTAATTTTCTATGTATTGCAGTATTTATAAATAATGCTTGAGTTCTACTATAATCACAATTGAGAATTTTCTTTTCCATTTTTTCAAATCCAAAAATCTCTGTATATTTTTTTTTTGGCTACACCTTTTCTTCTTCTTTCATTTCTATTGTTTTCCTTATTATCAAAGTAGCAAACATGTACTTGAGCTTTGAAGAGAGAAATATATTTGCAATGACTACTAATGTTAAAGTATTTCTTAAATGAACTGTGGCAATAAATGATTTTTTGTATTTTTTTTTGTTGATTAATAATATTCACATTTCACAAAAAAAAAAACTTGAAAAACAATACTTGATTTTCTGTCGTTATTTTGAAGTATCTATGCAAACTCACGGCTGGATTCCTGAATTCTTATTTGCAACAAACGTAAATACTAAATTTGAAGTGCTTGCATTCTCTCCATTTAAAGCAGATATATAACAGAAATTTCCTAATGATGAGTCACAATATAGATAAGAAATCAACTTATAGATAAAAGAAATAGAAGTGTTTCAAAAAAAAAGATAAAAGAAATAGAAAAATACCTTGTTACCTTCGGTGCTAGTATATGGTGCTTGCCTTCTCTCTATTTAAAGCTTCCTAATGATGAGTCACAAAATAGATAAGAAATCAACGTATAGATAAGAAATCAACTTACAGATAATAAGAAATCATCTTCTCGCTTTAGGGACTCAACAATAAGGGGTTAATTGGGTGAAATTCCATTTATCTTTTTGTAGATGTCTATTGACATCACATTTATTTCTTCCTTATGTATCTCATGTTTCATGTGATGAACAAATCAAAACATCAGTGTTATAAAAAAAGAAAAAGATAAAAGAAATAGAAAAATACCTTGTTACCTTTGTTGCTAATATATGGTGGAGTTTAAGGTAACCGTGTGAATATAGATAAAAAGGAAGAGCAAGATAAAGTCGAGAAGTTTTTTACTGTATTTGATCATTTAAGAGATACAAACAGTTCTCTGCAGAAAAAAAAAATTTGCTCAAAAAATGAGAGACAAAAGCAATTCGAGAATTTCTTTATACACTACAAGAAAACTCGTCCTTTATTGGGACCACATTTCCTCGCAATTTCCTAGTAGATGACCATTTACTAGGAACTTACGAGGAAATGCGTTTCCTCGAAACACGTTCATCGTAAAACTTTTTTCCTCGTAAAGTCCTAGCTAATTTATGAGGAAAACTTTCCTCGTAAACGCGTGGATAAGATTTTCCTCGTAAAGTCCTCGTACACATTTCCTTGTAAAGCCATAGTAACAGTTTTTGCTCGTAAACTCGTAGTAATGCTTTACGAGGACCTTACTAGTAAAATTTACGAGGACTTTATTTTGAAAATATTATGAGGATTTTACTTCAAAATATTTTTTTCCCTATTAAAAAAATATTAATTATAAATATAAATAATATATTTTTAAAAAATTAAAAAAAAACAAATTAAAAATAGAAAAAGAAATAACAAAATATTTTATAAATAAATAAATAATATACAATTAAGTTTTAAAAATCAGAATATACAATTAAAAAAAAACTACGGATGGAGGTCGTTAAATTTCCGAACGAAGTCGTCCCGGCTCGCCAACTCCTCCTCGACAAGGTTGGTTATCGGCTGTGACTGTGACGGTGGATGTTCTTGGGTTGGAAGCCCTCCGCTTTCCCGTCTCACACGCAACATCTCCGCCAATTGCGACTTTCCAACCGCCAAAATGTCCAGGACATCGGTGAGAGAACTCACATGATCGGTGAGAGAACTCACATGAGACTGTGTCGCCTGCAACTCCAAGCGCAGCTGAGCATTGACATCGTGCTGTTCCTGAGCATAAGACGATGTCGCTGTGGGCACATTGTTAACGGAGCCAATCCCGACGATACATAACTTTTTCCTAGGGGCGACCTATAAATAAAAAGATTAATAAAAAACTCCAGTCTCTTTAGCCTAAAAATAATTTTTAAAATTAAATATTAATTAGGAATATACAATAGAGTAAAAATTAAATAGTTATTAAAAATTAATTTACCATGTCTAGACGAATTCCCCCGTGAGGTTTTCGACCCCCGGTGTGAAGCATCTTCGTGTTGCCATGCTCGTCTCTTGTCATGCGGTTCTCGGAGTTTGTGTGGGAGGTTCTGACTGAGTCCGGCAACCCCCAATATCTTAGTTCAATAATATTAAAAATTTGAAATAATTAAAAATAAATTAAGTTGATTAATTAATGACTTACAGCGAACGATTTGAACCACGTCTTTTTGTGTGGCTGGGCGTCTTTTTCCAGTTTGGAGCTGGATCGGGGAAGTATCCTTTGATACAATCCGTGACGCTCTGAGTGACACATCCGTCAAGACCAAACCTGGAAAGAAACAAAATAAAAACATTAATTAGATTAATTTGTAAATTTTTTGTTAATTAAGAAATAAATTAAAAACGCTTTTTAAAAATTAAAACATACCATAATATGTTATGGCCGTCCCGTTGGATAGGATCTACTCAAGCAGCCCTTCTCTGCCTAGAAGGGCCATAATATCCTCCACCGTGTACACCGCAAATGGTACGTTTAGTGGCACCTGCAAGTCGCGATGAACCCCGGAGACCGGTGGAGGAGGAGGAGGAGGTTGGTTAGACCGGGGCGCCGTAGAAACTCCCTGAGTCTCGGGAACAGCGTCATGATCCGGAATCGAAGAACCGGGAGCAGACGAAGATGATGCGCCTGGCTGATGACCGAAAAAGATCTCCGTAATGAATCCCCTGAAGAGGCCTCTTAGCCGCCGCCGCCTTCTCAAGCTTGCTCTTTCTAGTCATCTAAATTTTTAAAAAAAGAAAATTAAAACATTAATAAACTAGTATCTTTCAAAAATGGTTAAAAAAACTAAATTAACCTAATCTAAATTCCCTAAACTAACCACCTAATCTAAATTCCCTAAACTATCCACCTAATCTAAATTCCCTAATCTAATCACCTAACTAGGAAATAGAGAGAACCTTAAGAGGATTCAGAGAGAAGCTTACTACAAATGAGAGAAATCAGATGGCTCGAGTTTATATAGGGAATTTTGTTTCCTCGTAAGGCCCTAGTAAGTTTACGAGGAAATAGCTATGCCCGCGTTTAGAGTTTCGAGGCCTTTACGAGGAAATAGATATGCCCACGTTTTTATTTCCTCGTAAAGTCCTAGTAACAGTGTTACTAGGACTTTACGAGGAAATAACTATGTCCGCGTTTATTTCCTCGTAAAGTCCTAGTAACACTGTTACTAGGACTTTACGAGGAAACAACCTTTACGAGGAAACAATTATGCCCACGTTTTCTGTTACTACGGTTTTACGAGGAAAGGGTTTGTAAATCCCTAAACTCGAAACCCCAAACCCCAAACTACAACTTCCTTAACTTATAACCTCTTCTACAACCAAACTCCTAATCTCTTATACACATAAACCCCAAATGCAAATTAATTTTGTGATTAAACAAACTTAAAACATACATAATTCAAATTCATTTTTGTGATTAAACAAACTTATAAACATACATAATTCATTCGGATACATTCTCGTAATATGTTGAAACATCATCATTTTCGTAAAACTTGTCCTCTACACCTTCGTCCATCTAGTGATCAGGAACATCTTTGTATTCACGATTATGCAGATCAATGAGTAGGATGTCATCAATTTCTGCTTCAGGTTCTTCGATCTCATTGGTGTTTTCTTCTTGTAATGGTGATTCTTCTCCAGCGATTATTCTCCTCGAGGTGTAACTTTGATAACAACTAACCAGTTTATTCCCGAGGTAGTAATCCGAGGGTATGGAATGAAGCAAACTTGATCTGCTTGGGAAGCTAATATGAAAGGCTCGAACTTGTAGTACCTGCAATAATAAAGACAACGTAGAAATTAATTAATACTCGAAACCTAGATATAAAAAAAAAGAATTTGTTGTACCTTCGTCCACCGTTGACATCAACTACACCGTTCTTGTTAATCCGAACACCTCTGTTGACGACGGGGTCGTACCACTCACACTTGAAGATAACGCATTTCAAACTCATACCTGGGAATTGAACTTCATAAATCTTCTGCAAGATCCCGTAGAAATCTGTTTCGCCTTTTACACATATTCCATAATTACTTGTCGCCCGGTGTCTACCATAGTCATAGGTATGAAAAGTATAGCCTCGGGTGAAATACATCGATGATGCAGTGACCTTTGCAACTGGACCTTGAAGTAATTTGCGAAACCATGCGGGATACTCAGGATCGTCATAATCAACCTGCAAAATAGTAATAGAACTAGACATTAGACTTACTTTGTGGCAATGAACTTGATAAAGTGTTGATCTTTTCTTTTGTCTAACTCAGTTGTCAATATACAAGGTATTGCTTCTTCGACTTGAGTCACAAATTGGCTGTAAAATCATATATGTTATGTTATTTAATATTGAAAAAAAAAAAAATATATATATATATATATATATATATAACTGTGTATGTTTATATATTTACCTTTCAAAATAACCAATCAATGGATGCTCGCAATTAATAAGAATATAAAGGTGTGAACTATGGACGTCTTCATCACTCGACCACCAAAACTCTTTCAATTTCCCACCCAATCGCCCAATTTGACAAAAGATGTCTAGAACATCGTCTTCCATATATGTCGGCACAACACCACCATCATCATATCTTCTTGGAGCTCGTTTCCTTGTATGTACTTTCGGTGCAAAGTAGTACGATGTGAAATCTGATGTTTCTTCCGTCAAACTTCCCGCAACAATAGAACCTTCAACTCTTGCTAGGTTTTTGGCTTTTCCTTTCAAAGTTTTCATGGCCCTTTCATACTGATACATCCATCCATAATGCACAGGTCCACGAAGTAATATCTCATACGGGAGATGGAAAACTAGCTGTTCCATGACGTCGAAAAAGTAGGCGGAAATATTTTCTCCAAGTTACAGATTAATACGGGGATGTTTTCATGAAGTTGTTGGACAACTTCTATTTTAAGAGTGCGGGTGCTTAGATCCCTAAAAATGCTCCAATTCCTTATATATTACAAAAACAAAAATTATCCACATTAGTATATATATATATAAAGAAATAAATTAATCATATGATCGTATTATATTAATTAATTACCTGCAAGTGCTTCATGTACTTTTGCCGGTAGTAGCTCCGCAAATGCAAAGGGAAGTAGTCGCTGCATAAAGACATGTCAATCATGGCTCTTCATCCCGGAGAACTTTTTCCCTTTCTCAACACATCTTGAGAGATTTGAAACATACCCATCAGGGAACTTCACTTCTGAAGCCACCCAGTTGAACAACGCAGGCTTTTTTCTGATGACAGTCTGAATATCGGAACTGGAACTTTCCCATTGCTTTTTATATGTAGCTCATTCCTTGAGCAGATATCGGGTAAGTCCAACCTCGATTTTACGTTGTCTTTCATCTTCCCTGGGACATTCAATATAGTGTTCACAATGTTCTCAAAAAATTTCTTCTCTATATGCATCACATCGAGGTTGTGGCGCAAAAGAAGATCTTTCCAATATGGTAATTCCCAAAATATACTCTTTTTGTGCCAATTGTGGTGAACACCATAAGAATCAGACATATTACTGGGAACATGCCAATTCCCACCACGAGGAGCTGTTTCTAGAGCACCGTAGTAATCGATTTTTGCTTCGATTTGTTCTCTAGTTAAATACGAAGGAGGAGTGTCTCTGACAACCCTTTTGTGCCTGAACAATTTCTTGTTTCTTCGGTATGGGTGGTAAACGGGAAGAAATCGAGGGTGACAATCGAACCAACTAGTCTTCCTACCATTCTTCAACTGAAACGCATCTGTCATTCCATTACAATATGGACAAGCTAATCTCCCATGTGTAGTCCACACATACAACATCTCATATGCAGGAAAGTCACTTATGGTCCACAAATGCATCGCTCGCATCGTAAAGTTTGTTTTCGTTGAACAATCATATGTCCTCACCCCTGTTGACCACAAATCTTTCAACTCTTTTATCAGTGGTTGTAGAAAAACGTCGAGAGATCTTTTTGGATGTTTTGGACCAGGTATTAATATGGTCAAGAATAGAAACTCTCATCGCATGCACATCTCCGGTGGCAGGTTGTACGGTGTAAGAAAGACCGGCCACAATGAATATTGTCTCTCAGACATTCTAAATGGACTAAATCCACCAGTGCATTATCCAAGATACACATTCCGGCTATTGCTAGCGAAATGTGGATGTACATTGTTAAAAATTTTCCAAGCTCTTGCATCTGATAGATGAGTCATCTCTCCATCCGTCTGAGTATGCTCGGCGTGCCATCTCATCCCTCCAGCAGTCTCCTCAGATTGGTACAATCTTTTCAATCTGTCTGCTATTGGTAGGTACCACATCCTTTGGTACGGTACCCTATTACGCCCTCGACCTTGCAGTTTGAATCGTGGCTTCTTACAAAATCGACATTCTTCTAACTTCTCATCATCTCCCTTGTAAATCATGGAGTTGTCGATGCAAACGTCTATCATCTCCGAGGGCAACCCAAGACTATATACCAATTTCTGAATCTGATAATAAGATTCAGCAGACACATTGTCTTCTGGCAAATACTTTTTAAACAAGTCTGCCCATGCATCCATAAAATTTTCAGGTAGATTGTGATCGGTTTTAATACTCATCATTTTAGCAGCCAACGAAAATTTAGACAGATCTTCTCTACAACCACTGTAAATTGGCTCATTCGCAGCTTCTAACATTTCATAAAAAAATTTTGCATCTAAGTTAGGTTCTTCAACTTCATCATCATCATGAGTTACAAATGCATCTTCTACCATATCATGAACTCTATCACAATCTACCATTTGTGCCTCTTGGTGATGATAGCTATTTTCATTACGCAAATGATCAACCGGTTCAACCTGAAAATTGCTATTACTACTGCTACCTTCATTCCTACAACTAGCATCTTCTCCATGTTGATACCAAATATAATAATATGGCATGAAACCTCTATTTATTAAATGCTTCCAAACATTTTCACGAGGACCTAATTTTGTATTGCAACATTTCCGACAAGGACAGAACATCTTACCACTTTCCTGCGTGAGTGGTGTAGAATACATAAACTTGATGCATAAACGTCTCCAACCATTCAAGAAATTCTTTCGTCACTCTCCCGTTATTATCTCTGTGTGAATACATCAACTTCCGCTACTCAAAAATATTTCCCAGACCAGACATTTTTTTGTCTTTGATCAAGCTTAAAGCTGATTTTTTTTTGGTGTGTTGGAAGTGAATCACAAATGGTGGTACTTATAGAAATTTTTGAATCTGAGCATTTACTAGGAAATTGCTAGGAAAAGTAGGTACAAAACACGTTTTAGATATAAATTAGATATTTTCTATCAAGTTCCTCGCTAATTTGAAGTAAAAGATCATTTCTTCCTAATTTCATAGTAAAAATTTACTAGGACTTTACGAGGAAATTATTTACTACGAGCTTACGAGAAAATGGTCTTTTGCCACGTAGTTTCGTCGTAAGTTAACTACAGTCTTACGAGGAAAACGTTTTCTCGTAACTTTACGAGGAAGTTACGAGGAAATTTGTTTTCCTCGTAAAACCGAAGTATGCTCGTAGTAAATTTACGAGGGTTGAAAACTCTGAAAATATAGAGATGAAGAAGGTAAGAGATAAAAACAGTTTTTTTTTTAATCTGAGACGTGGGTTGAAACTTTGAAATTAGGTGTTGGGTAGTTAGAATTGCAAAAAAAAATAGGAGATGAAAAAAAAATTAATCGAATTCAAAACTAAATATGTTTCTATAATTGACACATAGATAATAGCTTAACATAGTTGATAAAAAAAAATGGCTTAACATAATTGTGTCTCGTTTTTTTAGCAACAATTGTAGGTTAGTTATTTGTCTTGTTTTGAAACTTCCTCTTGTTTTTAGATTCATCCATGTGTTTTGCTTTTTATTTTTCTGGAAATTTTTTTTTAAAGATTTTCCACTTGTCATGTTAGGATTGGACGTGCGACTTGCGCTTTAGTATATAGGGGATTATTGTAATTTTTTACTATGATTTGTTAAGGTCCACAACTCCTTCTATAAGAAACTAAAAACTGTCATGGTTGGTTAATACTAAAAGCTGCAATGCTTTATCATCAAAAATTATAATCACCAACAATTGCAAGAGTTTACCACTAAAAATTGTAATGGCTCATCACTAAAATTTATATTCACAAACAGTTGCAATAGATCCGACTGGCTCTTTGTGTGGTGCGGAACCAGAATCAGTGTGCCATATGCTTTTCCACTACAATAGAGCTCAAGAAGTGTGGAACCGGTCTCAGCTGCCTCCTCCGCCTGCAGAATTTTCCCAAACCTCTTTCTTTTTGAATCTTCACTATCTTTTCCAGTGAAGCAGGGATAAGAAGATAAAACAAGAAGTTCGTTTGGCTTTCCCCTGGATTTTTTGGCATACTTGGAAAGCAAAAAACATCTTCTCCTTTGAACAAGTAAGACTGTCGGCTGTGAAAACCTTGAGAAAGCCATAGAGGAAGCCCCGATCTGGCATGAGCTTTATAATGTGGAGGCCACATCCCTTATGGTGAAGCAGGTTACTCCCCTGAAGCTACAGAGGTGGTCGACGCCTCCTGGAAATATGGTGAAATGCAATATAGGATGCTCGTGGTCTGCCTCGTCCTTAACCTGTGGAAGCTCTTGGATAGTTAGAGACACCAGGGGACAAGTCTTGTGCCATAGCCGACGAATGCTCTCCAGGTGTTACTCTGAATCCCAAGCAGTTATGGAAACTTTCTCATGGGCTGCTGGAGCCATGTTAGACCTGAAGTTTCAACGTGTTATACTTGAATTTTCTAGCAGAGTGCTGCAGAACATTATCACTCAGATAAACTCAGACCAAGAGTTTGGTTTGTGGTTTCAGAAAACACGCAACCGGCTTCTCTCCTTTGAGACTAGTAACGTGAATTGGGTGCCTATGGAGTGTAACACAGTTGCTCTAGAGATCTCTGACTGTGTGATAAGATACCATCGGACTCAATCATATGTTGCTCATCTAGGGCCGTCCTGGTTACAAGATCGGATTCAGCGTGAAGCTTTTCTATCGCCGCAATAAGGTGGGGTTTCTTGTGGACGAGTGGGCCCTCCTATGGTGACCCCATCTATGGCGCCCTTTTTATTAATCAAGTTATGTTTTTTTCTCATACTTCTGGGAGTCTTGCTTCTCTTCTGCACCTATTGGTTGCAATATGTTTCTTTCGTGTTTTGTTTCCAGTATTTCGTTCACAAACAATGAAAGTTTTTATTAATGACAAAAAAACAGTTGCAATGTTTCATCTAAGCAGTTGTAACCGCTCCACCAAATAATTGAAACTAGGATAAGACTCGCGCCTTGCGCGGGATGAAGTTGTTATTTTATTATGTTCTGGAAAATGAAACAATAGTTCGGTTTCATTTGGATTAGGGGTGTTCAATCCGGATATCAGGTTTCGGTTCAGTTCGATTTTTTGGTATTTTGGTTTTTAAAACATAACTACTATTTTAAATTCATATTTACTTTAGTTTGATTTGGTTTATATGCCATCGGTTTTCAGTTTATTCAATTTTATACCAAAAACATAATTATTTAGTATGAGATCATATTATATATTATACAAATATGTAATATGATCATATTTAGAGTCATATTGTCAAAAAGTAATTTATTAAAAAAATATTATATATTTGAATAAAAGAATAAAAAAGAAAAAGGCTTTTATCATCTAATAAAATGATCAAATCTAGAATTAATATCAAAGCTCGAAATTTTGAAAAAAAATAAAAAATAAAAAACAAAACGGAAGCATGAAAGAAATATTTTTATATTCTTCCATATTTAGTGTTCATCAAATTAATATGTCTTCGACTGAACACAACTCTGTTTGTTTAAAGATAACAAAAGAAAGTTGTCAAGAATTTCAACTAATTGTTGTTCATCAAATTTATAATCTTTACTTCAATTTAGTTCCCATTAAAATAAAGCAAAAAGATAAAAAAGACTAAGAAAATAAGAAGCTTCAGTTGCAGTAAATTGTTAGTTAATTATAGTTCAAGTGATTCAAGTGATTTAAAAATTATAATTATTGTTCAACTCATGTAACAAATATATATTCATGCGTCGTTATAAATATATACATATTACCATGTTTCAGTTTAATCGGTTATAAATCAAACCATATCCAAATCCTACAGTTTTTATAAAATCACATCCATTCGGTTTGTATGGTATATAGCAAAAAAAATCATATTATCGATTGTTTAATATCTTTTAATAATATAAAAAAAGAAGAAAAAAAGAACTAAGATATTTAAATCATTGATAACAAAAATTTTCAGTGTGAAAAATTTAATAAGTTTCTAATTTATAAATATTCTTGAAAATTCATTTAAAAGTTTGAAATTAAAATATTATGTAATCTTATATGGTATATAGTTTTATATATATATATATATTTGTTTTATTATTGCATGATACTTTTTACTCATATGGTTTTAAAATCATGTGTATCTTTTTATGATAAAATTGTTAAACTATTGATCATCAATTTTTAACATAATAATTTTAATAGTTTTAGTCATTTATTCTTGCTTTTTTAAATTCAAAATATGACATATAGGAAAAAGTCTAAAGTTTAATTTTATAGATAATTTTATTTTTTAATTTATTTATATAATATAAAATTAAAGAAAAATGATGGACGGGATATAAATTGTTATCAAATATTTATTATTAGAATAATTAATTGTCATATATATATATATATTAGTCATTTATGGTAATTCCGTAGGTTTTATTTAAGGAAAGAAAATAAAATAGTAATTATATCTAGCGAAACAATCATAAATGCTTCTATCGTAAATATCATATCATATCATATAGTTTGACCAACGAATGTATCTGGCGAAAAATAAAAATCGAATGTGGACCTACTTATTTTTCAATCGAATGTAATTGACTACCTAATTGAGTGACACATAAGCATGAAGTTTTTTTTTAATTATTACAAAATTGAGGTTACAATTTTTCAAATGTTTTTCTTTTAATATATAGGAGATGATTTACTTAAACTGTTGAAAAGATTCACTAAGATTGCTAATAATCTACTCCTACTTATGTATAAATTATGCATAAAAAAAGCTTTTAACCAATGCAGTTAATTATTAGGGTGAAAGACACATATATATACATTTTGACAACTTCTTTTAAACTCAAGCAAGTTGTAAGATAAAGAAACACATTTTAGGATGAAAAGACACATTTTAGTTGTGTCTTTTGAATTTTACTTTGCTCATATTTATTTATTAATATTTTACATAAATATTTATAATTGTTTATATCTAAAACTCAGTGTATTAATATAAAAATATGGAATCTCTTAGGTGTTGTATAAGAAAGTTATATTTATTAGTTTTTGAAATAAAATTGCATCTATTAGTATTTAAAGTGAAAGGTTACATTTATTAAAATATGAAATGAAAAGTTTTTTTTATTAGTTATTGAAATGAAAAGTTGTAACTATTGCTTATAAAAAGACATATCTCTTAAAATTAATATACTGAAAAAACAAAAAAAAAAGTAATAAAACACACGCAACCTTTGACATTATAATAAAAAGACACTTAAACATAGATACAAACATCATTTTATAATTTGACAATCTTTCAAACTAATTTCAATTTTTCTAATGAAGAGACACAACTTGTAACATTATTTGTTTTTTTTTATTATTAATAAATATTTTCAATTAATGTTAATGATTTTAATAATTTAAATTGATTCGGTTCGAAAAAATTATTTTAAAAAGCTTTAATTTGATTCTGTTAACAACAAGTAAATATTCCTATCTCAAATATAAAAATAAAAATAGCTTATCAATTTTACATTTGCACACTCACAACTCTACATGCATGTATAATAAAATTAGATAATCAAAAATTAAAAATATGAAAAATAATCAGTGCGGATGTATGGTCGAAATTTAGTTGACACAAATAGAAAATGAATTTAGGAGTTTTAACCAATATATAATAAAATTCGAGTAGAAAAGTATTGTAACTAACTGACTCAAAAACTTTTGAAAAAATATCAATTCCAATTACGAAAGTGGTCAGATTCCATAAATTATTATTATTATATTCGAGAAAAAAAAGAAAAGGGAGCGGTAAGAGATTTGTAACGTTGCAAATACCACATCGACTCCAAAGGAATGCCATTTCAGAAGCAAATGACACATCGTTATGTAAAATATAGATTACTTCAATGGGTTGATTGCAAACGTAAATCAAAGGTGAGCACAACACACTCACATGTGACTCAAATGTTTTGCCCGTCAAGTTATCGTCAGTTTTTTTTGGAGTTATAGTAAGCTTTATAATTCGGATGTTAAAAGTATAAAGGAAAATTGGCCACGATGTTTCAAATCTATTAGTAATTGGTATTTCTTTCGGGTCATAAGCTTGTCTAAAACTCTGTGCTACACGTAGAGAAAACATAATGATAAAGTTCTGATGTTAGCCAAATTAGTCTGATGTCTTTTTATCTACTGAAAAATATTGCTTCAAAGTTCGAGTTACATACGATAGATTGTTATATCAGATCATACGGATGTGAAAACATAATATATATTGTATATGCCAAAAAATGTGTCTAGTAGGTGGACAAGAACAAAAAAGGAGTAACACATGAGAGCACAAATAGTTTAAAATGCTCATAAAAGGTGTGACGAGTTGTATTATGTCTTTCATCAGTTGCGAAATTCCCCAAAGAATATTATTACCTCACTCTATGCCTCGAAGACTCTGATAGACTTCGGCGTGTATACGTAAGGAATAGAGGAAGGCAACACGCAGAGGAAGATGAAAGAAGTGAAGATGTACAAAAGCGCTAGAGCCTGCGATTCTTGAAGCGTAGCAGAAAACAATAAACTTGAGTATCATAAGACATTTGTTTGTATTTTTCCTTTAGGCTTTTATGAAGTTTGTTTTGGACCTTTCAATTATATTTTAAGCAATTTGTGCTCAGTATTGAACTGTTTACAATCTGAGAGTAATAAAAGAAAAGTTTTATTCAGATATATACATCCATGGCTACATCAGATTCTTCTTCTCCATTCTTGTTCTTCTTCTCTGCTACCTTCCCAAAATACTTATCATCAAATTTATCGAGGCTTTCACCAGGGGTTTCAGGACTTGCCAATCATTGATCTTGAAGGGCCAATTAAGAAATAGGAACATATATCAGGTGGCACAAGTCCACTACTTGACCGGAGGTGGAACATTTTACCAAAATACTTTTCATCAGAACATATTATGACTATCTTCAGTAGTCATGGACTTGAAAATCTACCAGTCTCTACCGTCAAATGGTCGTGCCGTGGTGATAATAGAATGTAGCAGGGGATGATCAGCATTGTTCCAGGGGTGATGCTGGATCTGCAATACAATCACATTCATAAGAAAGAGCCTACTCAGACAACAGCGTTTAAATATTAAATTGATATCTGCATTTGCCATTGATTTGGAACAAGTATAAATAGACAAATAACATGCAACCAAAGTTGAGAACATGCCAGGCCCGGTCCATAGCATAAGCTAAGGAACCAACTGCTTAGGGCCCAAAGATTTTTGAAGTCTTTTGGTTTAAGAAAAAGGGTCCAAAAAATCTTGAAATTTTTTTACTTAAAAGAAAAAGATCCAAAATTTTTAATTTGTGTAGGGCCTTTAAAAGATTTGGGCCGACCCTGGAACATGCAAGAGATAAAAAGACGACTTAATTTAAGGAATGGATAATTCATTTGAACCACTAAACCGCCTTCTCCTTTGCATATATCCAACATCTATGCAGTCTATTCACTGACTCTAAAAATATCACGTCGCTATGTCTGGAAACTTGGGTTAAAACAAACATATCTCTACATCATTATAACAAAATTCCTAATGTAGTATCAATTACCAAAATTTATTTAAAACTAACTTTTAAAAGAACATGTTATCAACGGCAAGAGACGAATGTGATTAGCTAAAGATACATTGACGTCTGCACCGGTAGCTTCGACCCTGAAAACATCGAACCTTTAACAGATGAAGCTTCCAAAATGCCGTCAGCCTCAACATCAGATGACATGATATATCCTCTGTATCTTATTTTCTCGACTTTGAGCTTTTCAATTCCGTCCATGGCAGCGTTGTCACCGCCACAACTTTCTTCTTCTTCTTTTGGCTCTTCTCTCTAATAAACTTTATAACGTTCGTTTCTCGTCATCAATGGTGACGGCGGTTGTGTGTAGATTTTCTGCGAGATCGATTTGAAATCAACCGTGGCTGTGGAATTGGCCGGTTAGAGCAGATCATGACGATGAACCAAAGCTTTTCCTTGGGACTTAGATTAAGAAGCGTTCGCAAAGCACAACGACTCAAACCAGTTTTTCAATCTATTTAATAAGTTTAAAAGGTGTGTCGTTACGTTATGAAAAGAGGTCACCGTTAAAAGGTGTGTCGTTCCGTTATCAAAAGAGTACATCGTTAAAAGATGCGTCGATCAGAAAAGAGGAGTTTTTGTTGAAACAGCTACAGTTGGTGACGTAAGATTTCATGATTAAATACAATCATGTCCGTCAGATTAGAAGCAATGATAAACTCAGACGTTAGATCAAACTATTTTTTTTCTTATAAAAAATTAACTAGATTTTGACCCGAGCAAAATTATTTTAGGATTAAAAATTTATATAATTGGGTTTTGTCTTTATTTAAAGTATGTTTTGGTATTAAATCAATAATTGCATTAGTTTTTAGTTCAGTTTTTATGTTTAGATTTGGTTTTAGATTTTGGATTTTGGATTTTGGATTTTGGATTTTGGTTTTTGGTTTTTGGTTTTTGGTTTTTAGTTTTTAAGGTTCTATTTTTTATTTTCAGCTTTTAGTTTGGGCTTTTAGTTTTTAGATCCACGAAGTTAGTTTTAACTGATATTACCAACAAAAAAATCTCAAATAATTGAACATCTAATTTAAAACTGAAAAGATGACAAAATATTTTTTTTTAAAAATTGCAATAGTTTATTTTGTAAATAAACAAAAACAAAAATATAACCCGCATTTTTAGCTTTTGGTTTTGGATTTTAGTTTTTAGATTTGGTTTTTAGTTTTTCGTTACATTTTTTTCTAAATTAGTAAATTATTTAAGAAAAATAAAAAAATTAAACTATTTAAAAGTTACCATTGAAATTTATCAAAACAGAGTGATTGTTATTTAAAATAAAAAAATACATTAACATGTTTTAAAGTATATGGTTTAAATAAGTGATTAATAATAGAAAATTTTGTTTTTAAAAAAAAAATATTAAATACCTTTACGATTGAAAATAATAATTAATTTTTTGATGCATTAAGGTGAAAAGTTTATTTAATGTTTATTAGAGTTTCCCTTAATATTAAGCCCGAATACCAAAACCATATAATTTTTCTTAAAAACAAAAGTAAGCCCAAGACTTAGTCTATAAATAACCGCCGGTTAAATTTAAGTAATGCGGTTCAGTCAACTTGTATTATTTGTAATACTCTAGAAATGATCCAAATTTAAATGATAACTTGTATTAGTAGATAAAAGGGAAAATTGTCATTTAAATCCTTAACTTTCAAATTTGGTTGAAAAAAAACATGAACTTTCTCTTGGACCATTTAAAGCATCAACTTAGTTTGAATAGCCATTTTAAGCCTTAATTTAGTTTGACTAAACCAAATCGAACACGACGTTAACTCGGGTAACGGATCGATTAGACGGAGTTAATCACCGTCTCTAATTTCCGTTAAGTCATCTAAACGACGTCGTTTTAAAATTTTTGAAAAATATGCAACCGGAGGGAATCGAACCCGTGACCCAAAGCAAACTAACTCCAAGACAAAACCACTAGGCCACTTGCGCTTTTTGTAACTTAAATGAATACTAATACATTTATTATGAACCATCCAAATCATTTTCCCACCCTAAATCCCTAAATATTAAAACTTATAAATAACTTAATAATTAAAAAATCGTAAATATTAGTAAAAATATTAAAACTTATAATAATTATTAAGTTAATTAATAAGAAATATTAAAACTATTAAATAACAATTTTTTAATCATTAAGTATTATTGAATATTCAAATTTTCGTTCTTATACTTAATAATTAATTATTCAATAATAATTAATGATTAAAAAAAAATATTTTAATACTTCTTAATTATTGAGTATTATTAAATAATTAATTATTAAGTATAAGAATGAAAATTTGAATATTCAATAATACTTAATGATTAAAAAATTGTTATTTAATATTTTAATACTTCTTATAAATAACTTAATAATTATTATAAGTTTTAATATTTTTACTAATATTTACGATTTTTTAATTATAAATTTATTTATAATTTTTAATATTTAGGGATTTAGGGTGGGAGAAAATGATTTGGATGGTTCATAATAAATCTATTTGTATTCATTAAAGTTACAAGAAGTATAAGTGGTCTAGTGGTTTTGTCTTGGAGTGAGTTTGCCTTTGAGTCTCGGGTTTGATTCCCTCCGGTTGCATATTTTTAAAATTTTAAAACGACGTCGTTTAGACGATCTAACGGAAATTAGAGACGGTGATTAACTCCGTCTAATCGATCCGTTACCCGAGTTAACGTCGTGTTTGATTTGGTTTAGTCAAACTAAATTGAGGTTTAAAATGACTATTCAAACTAAGTTGGTGCTTTAAATGGTCCAAGAGAAAGTTCATGCTTTTTTCTACCAAATTTGAAAGTTCGGGATTTAAATGACAATTTTCCCGTAGATAAAAAGAAAGATTCTATTTTAATAGAGTAGATGATGTTCATAGAAATACAAAATAATTTTGCTATTATATATAGATTATAATAATTTAAAATATTTTGGACTCTTATCTTTAATTTTTAAACAAAAAATGGACAATTTTCAATACTTTCCAATATTTATGCAAAAAATATTGTGAGCCCTAGATCTATATCCCCTTTGCCATTCTCCTAAGCCAAGCCAGGTCTGTATCACCGTTTGCAGTGGTGGACCCTAGCAGGAAAATTATGCAGCATAAGTTATGAAATTTTTTAAAATGTTAATAGAAGAGGTTTACTGGGAGGCATCGAACCTGGTATTAATGGGTTCAGTACTGAATCTTTGTACCACTGCTTCACTTTTACTTAATGAACAAAAACCTAAAGACTAATATTTATAACATTTGTTTGGTGTCAGTTGACTCCACATCTTCATAAGTGGATCCGCCTTTGACCGCTCGCAAGTGACAATTTACTGTTTTTAAATTATTTACACATTGTTATAATGTTCATTCAGAATAAATTGTCCTACAAAAAGTATTAAATGAATAGTGGCATATAATACTAGAGTGTTGTACTAAAATAAAGCAATTAAAAATGTACAACAATAACTCATGTTATTACAAGATGATACATGTTTTGTAGGATTTTTTAAAGATGAATTAAATCTATACCAAATATAAGATGTTACTTTATCCAACATCTTTTTTAAAAAAGCACACATTCAAAACAATATTAACTCACATTATTTTATAGTTTGTTGAATTATAAAATTAAAATTTACAACTCTAGTTTGCCTTTTATTAAATTATAATGAACTAGGTGGTAATGCCCTGCACAAGCGCGGGGTTAATGTATATATATTACTTTTTTTTTGTAACTGGCTTGGATGTATATATATTACTGGCTTCATTGTTTTATAACTGCAGTTTCTATGTTTCGGAAAGAAAATTGCAGTTTCTATTTGTTAACCTATTACCTTTTCTATTGAACACGTCGACTGAATTAATTAACAAAGTCCCTATCAAATAAAATGTCTTGGCCCTGTTAATAATACATACTAGAGATTGACCCGCACAACCGTGCGGGTGTTAATTTTTTTATTTTTTATAAATTAATATTTTTTTTTCTTACATGATTGGTATAGATATCTTATATGTATCATAATATAATCAAGTATGGTAATATGGTTAATTTTAGTTATTTGATTATTTTAGGTTAAATTTAGTTTGAATTCTAAATACCCTAATTGAATCAGTTATTATTGTTACTTTTGGTACAAATATCCAAATCGACTTCAGATTCTTTAGTTTTTGGATATTTTTAGGTTTCTAATTATTAAAACTGAATTCTTCTTGACTTGTGAAGACTCGATTTGAAATATTTTTATAAATTGATTTTTATTCTTTCATGATTAGTATTTGATATTTTATATGTATCATAATATAATTAATTGTATGAATATTTAAATATTTTTAGGTTTCTATACATTAAATATTTTTTAGGTTTCTATACATTAGAATCAAACCAGAATCAAATAAGGTAATATGGTTAGTTTTAGTTGTTTGGTTATTTTTACGTTAAGTTTAGTTTGAATTCAAATACCCAAACTAAATAGGCTAATATTGTTACGGTTGCTACAAATATCCGGACAGGCCTCAGATACATTAGTTTTTTGGATATTTCTTGGTTTCTGTATATCAAAATTGAATTCTTCTCAACTTGTGAAAACCGATTTAAAATATCCACATGAAAAATTATAATACCGAAGGAATTCTAGTTTCAAAACTCAAAAAATCTGATATCCAAAATAAATAGCTCGTAGCTGAAAAGGTATTCGAATATCTATGTCTAACGGATTATGTAAACAAATAAAAAATTTTGTTAACCATTTTAATTCTTGTCACATATAGAGTCATTTCATTCAAATATGTCAAATTATTATAGTTAATATGTAAAATAAATGTTGTCAAAGTATTATAGTAAATATAATTAATGAAATAGTTAAAAAGTGAAAAATGAATGTAAAATAAAAAATAAAAAATTGAAAACAAATACGTTTTGTTTTGTAATTCTGTAATAAATGATATCATTTTATTTAGTAAAGATAATAAATGAAACAGTTAGAATTAATTAAAATGGAAAGAAAAACTGTAAAAAACACTTAAATTAGGTAAGTATTATTGTTTTACTATTATCCATGTTTCCAAACAATTTTTATTTAGTCTGTTATTCTTGTTTCCAAACAACTTCAATATGTACTTGAGTTTTAATAATATAGATGCAATTTAGTGACTTGGTTACAACGATCAAATGTCTTTGAACATTAGGTGTAGTTTATAGTTCTTGTTGTTCAACACCATCCTCCATGTTTTTTTTTTATTTCTGCTTCTGCCACCGTTCCGTTATGAGTCGATTATAGTCACTATGTGTTTTCCTGCTGATCTCATTTGTTACTTGATATTACCTCAAAAATACAAGCCCAAAAAGCACATTTAAGAGTATACCTTTTATATCCACATTAAAACTCTGACGTTACTAATGCGAAAAGAGTCAATCTGCAAGTAATTGAACAAAAAAAAACATAATTTTCAAATCCAATACAGATCAGATATGTTTAATAATCGAAAGAAAAAAAGAAAAGGAATACTGTATATAATTGAATCTAGGGAAATTGCACTCTATAACATAAAAAAAAAAATATAATTAGCTCCATATCAATTTACCTTAGTATACTAAGATACATTGTGAATTTTCTGTATTAATACATTTATAGCCCCTAGATGTAACTGGTTGCACCTGCTAAATATAAAAAAAAAGGGTTGACATCAATTAGCCTCCTAAACTTTTCAAACCAACAATTTTCCACCCAAACTTTTGGTTTCATCAATTGTCCACCTAGATTAATAATTACATCAATTTTCCACAATTTTAGGTAATCAAACTAAATCACGTTTTAGAAACATAAATCACGTTTAGTTAAAACTGATTGCCCAATATCCAACCCGACCCTATAACCCTCTGACCCGATTTGCCACTTAAATTAAACTGTCGTGTTCTCTCTAAAGAATTAGGGTTCTTGTGCACACCCAAAAAAAAAAAACAGTTTCAGCTCCTTTACGACAATGGAGAAAGACGACGTAAATGGAGTAAATTGGGTACATGTTCCCATAACAACAACGACTGATGAAAACGAGGTAAATCAAGAGTGGAATATTCCGGTTACTCATGTTACTGAAGAAGAGGCAGTAAGATTGGCTGCGTTTCTTGTCCAGAAAGAAAGTGAAGAGGAGGACGATGAAGAAGAGCTTGAGGATAGGTATGAGCATGAAATCGAACAATCAGTGGCTAAGTTTGAGGATGAAGAGTTAATTGAGAGGAATACGATTCCAGAGAGTTCAGATAAGCTAATAAAGAAAGGGTCAGTGAATTCCCCCAAAACGATAAAAAGACGTTCCGTGACATGATGATTCAATCATCACCCGAGAGTTGTTTGATGCTTTATCTTGAAGCCGGTAATTGATGCTTTATCTTGAAGCTGGTACATGCACCAAGAGCATAAATCAGAGAGAGCAATTCAGCCGGAGAATAGGCTCAAGCCACATCTTCACTTTTCTCAGTCTTCTTCATATCTTCAAAATCTTGTTCAATTGTTCTTTTGTCTTGCTTCAACCAAAGAAATCTCCTCAATTAAAGCATCATCAACCCAATCAAAGAGATGATCTTCCTCCTTTCTCTGCAGCAAAAATAATACATTTCTTCTTCATAACTCGTCAACCTCATAGCTCAAGCTAACATATACATTCCGTGTAGCCTGGTTTGAGTGAACGCAGCAACAGCAACAGCGACAAAAAGGATAGAAGGAGTGATGAAATATTTTTTCTTGTAAAAGTCACAGCGTTCGTATTGACGTTAAGAAGCAGAAACCAGAAAAAAATGTAACAAGCCCTTCTCTGCACCAGGAACGTGTTGGAACACCATGTGTTTCGTCTTAAATTCTTCCCAGAAACGACATGACCTCGCAAGCACCAATAGAAATTGATAGTGGATTTGAAGATTTACCCAGAATTCGATTTGTCTGATGCACTTTTACTCTTCTCTATGGTCGCAAGTTATATTTTCCCCAAATCTTAAGATGAACCCTAATTCTTTAAAAGAAGAAGAGAACGCCAAATCTTTTATTTTAACTGGGAAATCGGGTTAGAGGGTTTAGTATTAATCGAGTCGGGCAATCAGTTTTCACTAAACGCGATTTTTGTTTTTAAACGTGATTTACTTTAATTAACTAAAATTGTGGAAAATCGATGAAATTATTCTTTTAGGTGGACAACTGATGAAGCCAAAAGTCTGGGTAGAAAAATCGTTGGTTTGAATAGTTTAGGGAGCTAATTGATGTCAACCCAAAAAAAAATGTTTTTTTCACCTTTTCTCTTTTTGTTTCGTGGACCATTTGTATTCACACAGATAAGATAAAGGTAACTTATATAGAAAAGGTTTTCAGATTTGTGGTGCCACTCACCAAAAAATACTCCATTTCACGATGTTGTTGGCGAATGGTTTCGTCAAATTAAGGAGGCGGTTGTGGTTGGTGAGGTTTCGTCCGACAAGTGTGGGATGGACATTTTGGGCTCGTGATAGTGGGTTTGGCAAAGATGACGCTACATAGGAGTTTGAACAGCTAATCCAAATATATTTCGAAGACACGAAGTCGAGGTTAGTTATTTTGGCTTAAATGGGTATTATGGTTGTTTATATTTCGTTTTTTCATGTAATTCCATATGTGTAATCTACAAATATAATAGCTTAACCCAAATGTACTGATGGCTAAGTCATTTAAATCTATTTGTAAGTAGAGTAGACTATATGTATTTGTACATAGAATATACCACCAGCATAGTATGGAACCTATGAATGAGTATATGCAGCGGTGATTTATGTGTATGTTTGAATTGCGATTTTGTTTATACTCCATTTTGAAGACAATGGTTTCATATGTATTTGTGTATAATTTAGATCTAGTACATAGTACATACTTCTAATCGCGTAGTGTAGAACTTATAGCATAATATGTACATTCTATTTGGGTTTATAGGTCATTGTTTAGGGTTTAGATGTCTGCTTATATCCTGTTATGTAGATTATGAGTCTTGCCAATTTTTAATGTGAGAGACTATTCTATTCCTCCTTAACATGGACTATTCTATTTTTCCGGATGAGTTTTTTCAAGTTGTTTTAATTTTCTTACATTGCATGTACTATACTAGCTCAAACGTACATATACTATTAATTATGGAGGTTCTATACTATTTATTTTCCGGTAAGAGAAAGTAGTAAGAAAGTATAAACATTATATTTGGGTTTATACGTTAGTGATTAGGGTTTAGATGTATTATATACAACCCTTCATTTCCAGAATCTTAAACAAAAACTGAAAAAAATTGTTATATTTTTTTGTAAACAAGTACTATCCTATACCCATTGTACATATATTATTATGGATAGAGGGTGTATACTATGAATTCTGAAGTAAAACAAAATAGTAGCATAGTATATACATGCTATTTGAGTTTATAAGTCAGTGCTTATGGTTTAGATGTCTAATTATCTCCCGCTTTATAAGTTTTGAGTCGTGCCAATATTTAAATTGAGTGTCTATTCTATTCCTTCTTAAAATAGACTATTTTATTTTCTGGATGAGTTATTTTCCAAATTTTTAATTTTGTTACGTTGCTAGTTCTATACTATCTAAAACATACATATACTATTATATCTAGCGGTTCTATACTATGTTAATCCAGTAATAGAAATTAGTAGTAAAGTATAAACATTATATTTGGGTTTATACGTCAGTGATTAGGGTTTAGATGTGGTAAGTATGGGTTTATCTTGCCGTTTAGTATTTAATCAGATTGGGTTATAGGTCATTGATTAGGGTATATGTTTATGAGACAATGGTTTTTTGTAACAGAGGTGGTGGTGGCCTTGATGATAGTCATTATTGCGGTGGGGATTAATATGGTGGTTACACATGAAGGAGTGACTGTTTATACAAAAAAGACAATGGCTTTTGTAGCTGAGGTTATTGTGGCCTGATGGATGTGGTGGTGGTCGTAACCAAGATGGAAAAAGTCAACAATGTTATACAAGAAGATATGGACAACAAATATAAATAGAATAGAACAAAATAATAGTATAGTACGTATTAATAAAACTATTAGATAGAATGGCATATCAAAATATATTGTGTACATTGTAAGTACGGGAAATTACTTATTCGAATCTACTGGTGAAATGTTAAGAGATGTTATTATCTGTAGAGTAGTTGGCCCAGCTTCGACGGGAAATTTCTTATTCGAATCTACATTGGTGAAATGTTTCCACAATGGGACTCTGATGTGAGGACGCGGCCGCGGAGAACATAACTAAATTCATGTTTAATCAGAGACCATGAAAGTGGACCATGGATTGCTGGGAAGTCACCGGTACTTGGGTCAATACAAATCCATCGGTTGTGAGTCCAAAGAAAGAGATAGTTGTGGAGAAGGAAGACAGTCCAATACCTCGGAAGAAAGCTCGTAAAGAGGCTAGTGAAGAGGCACATGCAGAGGCATATGCATAGGTTCCTACAAAGGCTCGTTCAGAGGTAACTATGACTGTTGGTGGCATGACCAAAGAGGATACTGAAAGAATGTTCAAGGATTCTTTCAACGACGTACTTGATGCCATGAGGGAAGGGTTTTGGACATGCCCTAAGGAGATCAAGCATCTGTCGGAAAGGGTGGAAGCTGTGGAGAAGAAGGTTGGTATCACCAAAAAAAGGGAAAGGGATATCATCTGAAAACACTAACTCTCAATCTCAAACGCATGAACCCGGGGTTAGTAACGAATCCTCTTCCAACAAGAAATTGACTAGACAAAGTCTTGAGAATAAGAACTGAAAGTTGGATTTTGTTTGTTTCTTGTATGTCAGAACATGTGTGCTTTTTTATTGTATGCTTGTTTTGTTTCTGTTTATGGATTTTGTATATGGATTTTATTTCATGTTTGAAATGGATCTTTGGTTATTATTATTTGAAATGGATCTTTGTTTATATTGTGCTTGTTTTGTTTTGGTCAATGTTGTATAAACCCATCTTGTACATTTCAGAGTGAAAGTGTTGACGGGGTGAAGGAAGTTGCTCTAATTGACAAGAAGAAGTTGAAGGAGCTTCCGGTATAAACCCATCTTGTACATTGCAGAGTGAAAGTGTTTTGCTCTAATTGACAAGAAGAAGTTGAAGGAGCTTACTGAATGGTTGAATAATGATCCGTAAGTGATTGCGTTTTCCATAATAGGTTGGTTTAGTCTATAAAAACTGATTGCTTTTTAAGATTTTGTGTTTGCAGTCTTTATAGAATACTTCTCTATAAAAAACCACGTACAAGTCCAACTCGGTGGTATCACGCCCTCTAGACCTCCTTATCTTGTTTGGATGAATGGGTAAGTCTTCTTCTATGACTTATGCCTTTTACCAGTAAGTCGTCTGGTAAGTGATGTGATCGTGACCAGCTTAGAGGAAGCTGAACCAGAACTCGTGGGAAGAATCACACGTTCCAGAGCTCGAGAGTTAGCTAAGGAAGCTCATGCACTCATAACCATGGAAGATATCAATCCACAAGGAGCTGAAGCAGAGATATTCAACTAACTACTCTCATGTGTGAAGAACCAGGTGATATTCACTAAATAACTAAGTGGTGATTTCTGTACTCTTTTCCTTGGTGATGATTTGGAAGGTAGGAGGTTCTTCATCAAGGTTTTTAACGAGGCAGGATCATCACTACATCAAGTTACGAAGTATTATCAATTGGAATAAATGCTGTCTCATCCTTATTCTATTCTAGACGCCTTGTTGTTTTTAGTTTTAAAAGACTTGTTGTCTTGTTAAAACGCCTTGTTGTTTAGGATGGCAACAAAACCTTGTACTTTTTCTTTTAAATTTGGAGTGACCTCTCTCTTTGGAAGGCAGCCAAGAATAATCGTAAACCCTTTTGAGTATTTCTGAGCAAGAAATCGCCCTTTTGATTCTACAAGTTTGAATCTGTTCCTCTTATAATCTAGTTTGATTCCAAGAGAAACTTCTAACCATCTCGATTGAGTCCCATATCAGTTGAGAGACGAATCCATCCCTCATCACTATTCACATTCATCACGCCATATCCTTTTTCTGATCTAGTACATCCCAGAATCATCATCCAGCCATCAAATACATCTTCCATCGTCCTAAGATTATCCCTCGTGTGGCTTGTTTGTGCGGCCATTGCTTCAGATAGATCCCTAGGATCCTATCACGTGGTATCAGAGCTGAGTTCTGAACCAAAGTCTAAGCGAAAATTATATCCCTATGCTTTCACAATTTGTTTTCATTTTTATCGTCCATTAGGCTGTTTGCTTGTTCATTAAGTCGTTAGTTATTAGGGTTTAATTCGATTAGGTTAGTAAATTTACAAAAAAAAAAAAAAACAGATTTACTTCAGTTTGTTCTTGAACAACTTTCAGGTATCATTGAATTATCAGCTGAGGTGATGGAAGCCATGACTCGACTCATGACTCAAAAAATCAACGAGGCTAATCAATCCCTTGCTACCACGCTGTCACAACAACTCCAAGAACAAGTAGAGTCATTGCAAACGCAAATGAAGCAGAAGCTGAAAACGTTTTTGCCTAAAGTCCACTCCATGGATAGTGACGTTTCTCATACACCTAGGCTATCAGAAGCTAGGCTATCAGAAGCTAGGCGTATTATTAAAGGCAAAGGTCTTGCGGGTACAACGTCCAAACCGGAGACTAAGCATCAGCATAACCCTCATGCTGGAAATCGAACACGCGTTGGTGGGAGAGTGACCTTCTTTAACCGCCATAAGTCTCAATCACTTCCTCACCGTGATGAACCAAGGGAGAAGCGACCCAGAGCTCCACGACAACGCTCTAGAGAGTCTATGCTTGCTGGTCATCAAGTTCCTTTACACCATTACTCGGATGAGGATGAAGACAATGATGTTTCTGATCACAATATGGGTACCATGAGAAGAGAAAGGGGACGAGATTTGATCCAGCTTGCCTAGAAATCAATCACCTCAAGATTATGTATCATGCGTTCCATGGTACCAATGATCCTGAAACCTATCTTGACTGGGAAAGGAAGATGGAGTCAAACTTCCTGGTTCAAGGAACTTATGAGCGCAACAAGGTGAAGATCGCGGTTTCAGAGTTCCATGACTACGCATTGTTATGGTGGGAACAACTAGGACTTACCCGGAACCGTCTCAGGGAACTTCCAATCACCACTTGGGAACAACTCGTTACGCACATGAAGAGGAAATTCGTACCAGCTCATTATCAGCGTGAGATTCTCAACAAGATTAGGCGTCTTATGCAGGGAACTAAAACCGTTTGAGAATACTATCAGGAGCTAGAAACCCTTCTCATCCGAGCAGACTTGAGAGAGGGAGATGAAATGGTTATGTCTCGCTTTCTAGGAGGTCTTAACAGAGAAATCCAAGACAAAGTGAAGATTCAGAGCTATTTGGAAATACAAGACATGGTGCATACGGCGGAATCGATAGAATCTCAAATCAAAAGGCATCAGTTCAAGCCTAGTTTCACGCCAAGTGTGGTTAAACCCAAGGAAACTAAACCCACCTCCACAACCGTCACCGAAGTAGTGAAGTCTGAGTCTAAACCAAAAGGCAGTAACTCCCTCAGTAACACACGGTGCTTTAAATGCCAAGGTATGGGGCATTACTCTCGTGACTGTCCCAACAGAAAGTTGTTTTTACTACAAGAAGGAGGAGAAATCGTTCCCCAAGAGGAAGAAGATCATGTAACTGACCAAGAAGAAGAAGAAGAGGCAGCAGCTGTGGGAGAGATGTTGGTTGCTAGGCGTACTTTAAGTGTACAAAATCAGCCTGAAGAGAACTGCCAACTAGGAAACCTCTTTCATACTCGTTGTTTCATCAAAGGAAAAGTTTGTTGCCTTATTATCGACAGTGGAAGCTGTACCAATGCTGCGAGTGAGATTATGGTCCAGAAGCTGCAACTTGAAACCATACCCCATCCTAGACCGTATAAGCTACAATGGTTGAATGAGAGTGGAGCTTTAACCGTTTCTCACCAAGTCAAGATTTCATTAACCATCGGCAAGTATGAGGATGAAGTGTTATGCAACGTCTTACCAATGGGATCAAGCCATGTATTGTTGGGACGGCCTTGGAAATCAGACCGCAAGGTTATTCATGACGGCTACACAAACAAACATTTGTTGGAGTTCAAGGGGCGCAGGGTCACTCTACTCCCACTAACGCCTAGTGAGATATATCAAGATCAACTCCATCTCAAAAATGATCAGGCAAGGGGTAAGTCAGGTGCCAACAATTTATACACCAACCATAGTGAGGTTTCTAAACTCTTAAATTCTGATTCGACTATATTGATTGTGGGAACCAAAATTCACAGCGTCAATTTCCATAAAATAAGGAAACTTAAGAAAACCCTAATTTTCCAGAGGACCCGGATCTCTGCGAGAGCCAATGACAAATAACCAAATAAACGCGGAAAATATGAAAAACATGATAAAACGATTTTATAAAGAAAGTTGATCATATTTCGAATTCGCGTAAGAGCGTTGCTATATTTACAAGAGATTACAAAGGCTTTGGAAGCAGGGGCTGTCAGCGAGTTTCCTAGTTCTAGCAACATAAAAACCTAACCCTAGTTGAGTCGCAGCTCGATAACAAAAGACGAAAAAATATAAGAAAAAAAGGTTTTGATTGACTTCGGACTGAACCTTATGAAAGGCTGCCTACGTACCCCTTTCGAGGATGAGGTCGAACGTAGTTCAATTGATAGAGCTGGACAAGAGATCGAACTGCTTGGGCGAGTTCGTCTAGTAATTGAGCGCCAGTCATAGAAACCGAACTTGTCGAGAATAAAGCCTAAGTTTCTAATTGCTAAGTTTTTCAGTGTGATGAGAGCTCTGAAAATCGTCCCCTTGCTTCTGTCCTCGACCTTCTGCTTATATACTCCTTCTCTAGGCGGTTTAGTCTTTCCTTTTCCGCCCTGATTTGTGCTTATCGGAAATTTTCCATTTATCTCGATCTTTCCATTTTTCAGTGGAAAACTTCTATTTATCTTCAATCTTGACATTCCTGCGGATAACAGACAGACCGGCATTGCATCTTTGGGCTGGACCTTGTCCAAAGTCACGAGTGGGCTTTTATCGCGTCTTAGGACCTTTCGAGCCGTTTTACGACTTAGACAAGATCGTTTCCTGATACGACAATGTTTTTAAGTAAACATCTTGAGTTAATCGTATAGTTTTTCAATGTTCGGTGTTTAATTTAACCGTTGCCGTTTTATATAATTTACTCGAGGTTTTACTAAAAACGCGTGTTTTACAATTTTTTTATAAAAGACCTCGAGTTAATCGTATAGTTTGGCAATGTTTGGTGTTTCGTCACAGCTGTGGTCAGCTTGCCCATGGGCGAGCTGGACTTGATGAGTGCAGCTCGCCCATGGGCGAGCTGATCACATGTGTAGCTTGCCCGTTGGTGAGTTGGACGGTTGCTCGGCTTTGGTCTTTTCTTGTTTTCTCGACCCGAGACCTTCGAGGATGTAAGGAGACGCGTCCGTAGGCGTTGACTCCGATTTTTAACAATATTTTTAACCTCTTGAGGATTTTGGGTGTTACAGCCGTTTTTGTTAACTTGGCCAATAAAACAATCGTGGACTATTTTATTCGATTTCCCGATGATTTCCAAAATGACGATTGTCAGGTTTAAGGAATCACTTTGTTCAGAGAATCCTTAGATTTCTTCTCGACGATATTCCTCAGTTTTAAAACATATTCTTAACTTTGCGGTTTGGTCATTGATTCTGTCGTCACCGATTTTGACCCCAACAAACGAGGACGTCTTTTTTGTTCATACTTTGATACGAGTTTTCCGTAACTTTGTATCTCCGCAGAAAGTCTATAGTTTCTTGTATGCTTTTTCCGGGACTTTTAGCTATTGATTCCGTCGTGACCGATTTTGACCCCAGCAGTTAGCCCCCCAGCTCGTTAGAACCTTGAGCTTCTAGCGTGAGGTTCTAGCGAGTGATTGGAAAATTTTAGGCAAGTTAGGCGGAATTTATGGTTGAAAAGTTCCGTTGAAAGTGGTCTTCCCACTCTCATTGGAATGTAAAGTAGTAGGATTGGGGCTGTGCCTAGTGAAGGATGCCTACGTACCCTCTTGAGGGATCAAGCCTTTCGTAGTTTGTTTTAGAGTTAAGTTTCGTATGACCTGTTTTTGATTTTGACCTTTACAGTCTAGTTATGTGCAGAAATTATCCAACTTGGCAATATCGATGGTATTTTGTATCAGCCTCGAGACTTGCCTCGTAGGCTGTTTGCTTCGGCCAAGTGCGGCCGTAATAGTTTTAGACTGGCCGTATGCAGCTTCGAATCCGTGCCGCTTTGCAGCCGTTTTCTTAAATTGTGTTTTGCGTCTTAAGAGCAAATTTGTATTCGTATGAATGTGGAGGGAAGAATATGAGTTGTCATCTCATAGTCTAACTTTTTTTTGTAGATCGCCCTATTCGTTTGCTCGTTTTAGGATGTCTGGAATCTCGTGAGCGTTTAGATATGAACGAAGAGACATGCCTTTAGGATCTCATTTCATGCCTTGAGACATTAGAGACCAGTGTGCTGGGTTTAGGGCAAGACCTAGGTTTTACTTTTGGTTTTAAGGCTTTGCAATGACTAATCGGCGTTTGTTTTTCCTGTTGCGATTTTAGCCTGATTCCGCCCCGATTTAAAGTCCGCGGTAGGTTCTCAGCTTATACGACTTGTCTGGTCGGAATCGAGCATCCCCGAAGGTGCTGACCAAAATTTGAATTTCTTTATAGCGCTATTACTCTTGTGTCGGGTGTATGAGAGCTATCTCTGTTAGATAACTTAAGTTTGTTTAGGACTGCTGCGAGTTTGTTGTGATCAGCAACAAACTTTGGTGGTAGATGTTACCGTTTCTTGGACCTTCGCGAAGGATACGTATCTTATTAAATTTTGTATGTTTTATAGTCGCGGATTGACTGTTGGGTCTTCCAAGAAAATCATTTTATCGAAGAAGGTATTTTTTTCGAAAAACATTTCTTGAGGCGTTTGCGACGTCTCGCAATGCTGAACATTGGTTTTTATTTCACATGTCGGGTTTCGTGTTCGAAACGTTTGCGGGCTCGAAGATGTTGCGCGGTGTTGCAAGGGTTTTGTCTTAGTCCTGCTTTGCAGAAACACTTTGGTTTGTTTGCAGCCAAAACTTATGTTCCTTCTTGGATGTTAAGTAGTTTGATTTGTGCTAGAGCAATTAGGACCAAGGGGTCGCGTAAGTTTGTTCCTGAAACGAAGCGTCTTTAATTACAGTGCATTGTGAAGTGTTGACCCTCTGAGATCTTTTTCATATATTTTAAGGATAACTCGTACGGCTTCAGGAGCTTTGTTACGAGTGTTTTCTTACACATCGGATTTTGTAGGCAATTCGCTTCGGAAATAGAGTGAATCGTGAGAATACAGAACTTAGTCGATTTTCAACAAGTTTGCATAATCCGTTGAACGTATTGGCTTGGCATGAAGGTTGTATTCAGTCGCATAGCCAAGGATGTAGTTGGTAGAGGATTAGACCACGACACTTTTGTGTTATCAATAAGGTCGAGTTGGTTTGTAAACTTGGACTCGGCATTGAAGTGAAGCGTGATCGGACAAGGGCCAAGTAGCGTTTGTCGAGATTGATATGCCAAGTATGTCCGTGGTCTTTCTGAGGAAAACTTCTATTTATCTTCAATCTTTACATTCCTGCGGATAACAGACAGACCGTCATTGCATCTTTGGGCTGGAACTTGTCTAAAGTCAAGAGTGGACTTTTATCGCGTTTTAGGACCTTTCGAGCTGTTTTACGACTCAGACAAGATCGTTTCCCGATACGACGATGTTTTGAAGTAAACATCTCGTGTTAATCGTATAGTTTGGCAATGTTCGGTGTTTCGTTTAATTGTTGCCGTTTTATATGATTTACTTGAGGTTTTACTAAAAACGCGTGTTTTGTGATTTTTTGTAAAAGATCTCGAGTTAATTGTATTGTTTGGTAATGTTCGGTGTTTCGTTTAACCGTTGCCACTTTATACGACTTACTCGAGGTTTTACTAAAAAAACACGTCTTTTATAAAGTATGTCGAGTTAATCGTATAGTTTGGCAATGTTCGGTGTTTCGTTTAACCATTGCCGTTTTATACGATTTACTCAAAGTTTTACTAAAAACACATCTTTTACGGTTTTTACCGTATAACTCAAACGGTAAGGCGGTTTGAGACGAAACGAAGGATGTTCCGATCAAGGTTCAGAGTAAGATTGAATCGAGGGACACAGATGGTTGAATTCAGCTCACCCATCGGCGAGCTGGATAGATGTGCTCAGCTCGCCAATGGGCGAGCTGGACAAGTGCGTGCAGCTCGCCCATGGGCGAGCTGGTCACAGGTGTGGTCAGCTCGCCCATGGGCGAGCTAGACATGATAAGTGCAGCTTGCCCATGGGAGATCTGTCACAGGTGTGGTCAGCTCACCTACGGGCGAGCTGGTCACATGTGTGTCCTAGATTTCCCGTTGGCGAGCTGCACGGTTGCTCGGCTTTGGTCTTTTCTTGTTTCTCGACCCGAGACCTTCGAGGATGTAAGGAGACGCGTCCGTAGGCATTGACTCCGATCTTTAACAATAGTTTTAACCTCTCAAGGAGTTTGGGTGTTACGACCGTTTTTGTTAACTTGGCTAATAAAACAATCGTGGACTGTTTTATTCGATTTCCAGATGATTTCCAAGATGACGATTGTCAAGTTTAAGGAATCGCTTTGTTCAGAGAATCCTTATATTTCTTCTCGACGCTTTTCCACAGTTTTAAAACATATTCTTAAATTTGCGGAAAGCTTTTGTTGTTGATTTTGTCGTAACCGATATTGACCCCAACAAACGAGGAGGTCTTTTTTTGATTATTTCATACTTTGATACGAGTTTTCCGTAACTTCATATCTCCACAGAAAGTTTATAGTTTCTTGTATGCTTTTTCTGGGACTTTTAGCCATTGATTCTATCGTGACCGATTTTGACCCCGACATTGATGTTTGTGTACAAGGAATATCTTGTTAGTACTAACCCTTCACAGGAGCTTCCTAGTGGCATCACTAAGATTTTTATGGACTATAGTGATGTATTTCCAGAGGACACTCCACAAGGATCACCACCAACACCCGGAATAGAACATCAGATCGACGTCGTACCAGAGTCTACCTTACCAAATCGACATGCCTATCGAACTAACCCGGTGGAAACAAAGGAACTACAAATGCAAGTCGAAGAGCTGATGAGTAAGGGCCATATCCGTGAGTGTATGATCCCTTTTGCGGTCGCAGTCCTATTAGTTCCAAAGAAAAACGGCTCTTGGAGGATGTGTGTACACTGTCGTGCCATCAACAACATAACCCTCAAGTATAGACACCCAATTCCAAGATTAGACGACATGTTAGACGATTTATGTGGTTCAACTATCTCTCCAAGATTGACTTGAATAGTGGTTACCATCAGATCCGCATGAAGGAAAGAGACGAGTAGAAAACTGCATTCAAGACCAAGCAAGGGCTATACGAGTGGTTAGTCATGCCATTCGGTCTTACCAACTCCCCAAGCACATTCATGGGACTAATGAACCACATGTTGCGACAGTACATCGGAGTCTTTGTGGTTTTTTACTTTGATGATATACTTGTCTACAATAAAGGTTTGGAAGAACATCTTGATCAAGTCAGATTGGTTCTTGATGTTCTTCGCTCTCAATCTCTTTACGCTGATATATCTAAGTGTTCCTTCTGCACTAGTGAGGTGGTTTTCCTAGGCTTTGTAGTAAGTGCAGATGGTGTGAGATAGATGAAGAGAACATAAGAGCAATCAAAGAATGGTAAGGATAATGTGGTCGCACATGCATTAGCCCGAAGGTACTCTCTCATTGCTACTTTAACATCTAAACTAGTCGGATTTGAGCATATCAAAGACTATATGAATCCGATTCTGACTTCTCTGATTGCTATGCGAAGTTTTCTAAATTTACATTTGAGAAATATTATAGATAGGAAGGGTACTTGTTCTTCAGTGACCGGTTGTGTATACCCAACGGTTCTCTTCGTGAGTTACTGGTGCGAGAAGCTCATGCAGGCGGTCTTGCTGGACACTTTGGAGTCACCAAGACTTTGCTTGACCTCCAGGGGAACATCTATTGGCCCCACATAAAGAAAGATGTCGAAAAGGTTTGTTCAAGATGTGATATTTGTAAACAGGCCAAGAGTAAAGTGCAGCCTCACGGTTTTTACACCCCTTTACCTATACCATCTCATCCTTGGACAGATATCTCTATGGATATTGTGATAGGCTTACCTCGAACCAGGAATGGTAGAGACTCGATTTTTGTGGTTGTAGATAGGTTTAGCAAGATGGCTCACTTCAAAGCTTGCCACAAAACTGATGATGATGTTAGCGTGGCTAATTTGTTCTTCTGAGAGATAGTGAGACTACACGGAATGCCTCAGGTCATAGTCTCAGATCGTGACACAAAATTCCTGAGCCATTTTTGGCGTACTTTGTGGGCAAAGTTGGGAACAAAGCTTTCTTTCTCAACCACATGTCATCCACAAACTGATGGGCAAACAGAAGTAGTAAATTGATCCCTATCTACACTGCTGCGAGCAATGGTGAAAAGTTATAAGTCATGGGAAGAATGCCTACCACATGTTGACTTCGCTTAAAATCACGCTAAGCACTCTTCTACCCTATTTTCTCCTTTTGAAATAGTTTATGGTTTTAATCCTTGTTCTCCATTAGACTTGATCTCATTGCCTTTGAAAGAGAGGTATAGTTTGGATGGAGGGAAAAAGGAAGAGCAGATCTTGAAGATACATGAGAAGGCTAAGGAGAATATAGAGAAGAAGACTAAGCAGTATGAAAAAACATGCTAACAAAGGTCATAAGTAGATGATATTTGAAGAAGGTGACCTGGTGTGGATTCACCTAAGGAAGGATAGATTTCCAGCTTAGAGAAGGAACAAGCTGATGCCACGAGTAGATGGACCTTTTCAAATAGTCAAGAGGATCAACAACAATGCCTACCGAATCTGATACGTTCAGTGTTTCTGATTTGCTCCCTTTTGTTGCAGATTCAGATTTGAGGACAAATCCTTCTCAAGAGAGAGAGGATGATGTGATCATGACCAGCTTAGAGGAAGCTGAACCAGAACGCGTGGGAAGAATCACACGTTCCAGAGCTAGAGAGTTAGCTAAGGAAGCTCATGCACTCATAACCGTGGAAGACATCAATCCAGAAGGAGCTGAAGCAGAGATATTCAACATAACTACTCTCATGTGTGAAGAACCAGGTGATAATCACTAAGTAACTAAGTGGTAATTTCTGTACTCTTTTCCTTGGTGATGATCTGGAAGGTAGGAGGTTCTTCGTCAAGGTTTTTAATGAAGCAGGGTCATCACTACATCAAGTTACGAAGTATTATAACTTGGAATAAATGGCGTCTCATCCTTATTCTATTCTAGACGCCTTGTTGTTTTTAGTTTTAAAAGACTTGTTGTCTTGTTAAAATGCCTTGCTGTTTAGGATGGCGAAAAACCCTTGTACTTTTTCTTTTAAATATGGTGTGACCTCTCTCTTTGGAAGGCAGCCAAGAATAATCGTAAACCCTTTTGAGTATTTCTGAGCAAAAAATCACCCTTTTGATTCTACAAATTTGAATCTGTTCCTCGTATAATCTCGTTTGATTCCAAGAGAAACTTCTAACCATCTCGACTGAATCCCATATCAATTGAGAGACGAATCCATCCCTAATCACTATCAACATTCATCACGCCATATCCTTGTTCTGATCTAGTACATTCCATGATCATCATCCAGCCATCAAATACATCTTCCATCGTCCTAAGATCATCCCTCGTATGGCTTGTTTGTGCGGCCTTTGCTTCAGATAGATCCCTAGGATCCTATCAGTAAGTCTTCTTTGTAGAACACTTACCAGTAAGTCGTGTGGTAAGTCTTCTACGTAGAAGACTTACTAGATGACTTACTAATAAGTCTTCTTTGTAGTTGCCTTACTGGTAAGTCGTGTGGTAGGTCTTATATGATATCTTCTGACTTGTATTATTTTAAATGCAGCATGTTGATGCTTGGATTAATGTTCTGCGGAAGAGGTACGATGCTAAGCCACAACATTTCAGGAGCGAGAGGATGTGCTTCCTTGATCATCTCTTTTCTCAGCAATGGAGATTCAACTACAAGGATTTTAAGGACTCCGAGCCCAATCACAACAGTTTAGGAAGAAGACTCTTTGGTGGGTCGTGAAATTATTATTCAAGCTCTATATCATCATTTTGCCAATCGAACAAGTTTTGGGGGCGGATATTGATGATATATATGCGCAAGTGAACTACAACGACACACATTTGATTGCTATGTGGATATCAATCCCTAAGAGGCACATAGTCGTCTAGGACAGCATCGTATCCTCTATCTCCCAAGGAGAACTCGATGTGATAATGGAGCCTTTTCTCTACATGGTCCCTTATCTACTTGTTGAGTGCGCTTCTTCTGACGAACAATGTGCCCAATACACCTTGGAGCCATTCACATATGACAGACTGACCAATATACCTCAAGCCCGAGCTGGTGATTATGTCGTGTACACTCTAAATTACATTGAATATGATGCTCTTGGGATGCCATTTAATCAAAAAGACTTTGCTAAGGGAAAAGGGAAGACTACAAGGGATAAGATGGCGGTGGATATATTTAAAGAGATTCTTGGCCAGTATGAGAAAGAAAACGTGGACAATGATGAGAACCTGGGTGCTTATGAGCGGTGATAAACAGACTAGGTTAGATTATTTTGTATGATAGATTAGGCTGATGTTCGTATTTGAACTTGATGTTTGTATTTGAACTTGATGTGCTGATGTATGATAGATTAGGCTACGTTAGCAAGGTCAGGATAGGATGAAGTTTTTTTTGTAACCTATCTTCAGCACAGAAGACTTCGCAGAAGACTTACAGTTAAGTTGTCTAGAATATTGGACGACTTAACTATAAGTTTAAAGGAAATTCTTCTGTGCAGTGACCTTTTGGAATCTTTCAGATAATATAAAAAGACCTTCTAAATTGGTTTGGTAGTGCAATTTGACAAAGAAGTTGACACAGATAAGTTCATAACACAAATTTTTTAATACATAGATTTATAACACAAATTCTTAATACATAGATTCATAAACACCGAAAGACTAACTTAAAGGTCTTCTAGAAGAATTAACCTTGGACGACTAACTTTAAGGTCTTCTGGAAGAATAAACCCTAGACGACTAACTTTAAGGTCTTCTGGAAGAATAAATCCTAGACGACTAACTTTAAGGTCTTTTGGACGACTTACTTGAAAGTCTTCTGGAAGACTAAACACTAGACGACTAACTTGAAGGTCTTCTAGAAGACTAAACACCGGACGACTAACTTTAAGGTCACATGAACGACTTACTTGAAGGTCTTCTGGAATACTAAACACTGGACGACTAACTTTAAGGTCTTCTGGAAGAATAAATCCTGGACGACTTACTTTAAGGTCTTCTGGATGACTTACTAGAAGGTCGTCCACGTCATTTCTTACATTGTGTTTTTGTATGGCCAGTTTCTCTGCATACTGAGCATCTATAAACCATGTGTTCCCTCCGGGGCTTGCGTCCTCTCATCCTGGATATCTCCAACCATGATTGCCATCTTGATTTCTTCAGTCTCCCTGGACTACTCTTTAGATCCGGAGGAAAGCATGTGCTTTCCTCAACTTTTTGGCCAACACAAGGATTTATATTCTCGGAGTTTCCTGCAAACAAATAATCCTTTGAGTACACTTGACATACAAGTGTGGAGATATACAAACCATCATATGTTCCAGCAGCTATAGCATGAGAGCAAGGTATTTTCTCTACTGCATAAACACCATAATCACACTTTCCATGTTCCAAATCAACCACACAGTCCATTTTGCCACATTTCAAAAAGAATCGTCATCCATCAATTGGTTGGGCCTTCATCGTATCCGCTATCTCCGATCAAAAGTAAGCAAGTATTAAAAACCCTGACTATGTCGAGTTGGGAGACTCAAAGCATCTTCTCTCCTTTTCCAAAACCACATTCCTAGCTTCTCCCTTATGAACTCCAACAGGAAATGAATCGGAAATCCTCTAGCTCGCTTCCGTGCAGAATTGATAGATTCAGCGATATTGCTTGTTTTTATGTTGTACTTGTCTCACTGACAATAAACCCTTGACATAGGCTGACGTCAACATTCTCCAAATACATTGCAAGGTCCGGGTTTTCACTCCATATATGAGCCATGTACCGGTCAAAATCTGAAACCGTATGAGCATAAGAAACACCTTTCACTAAGTACAAGAGATGTTTCCCTTTATACTTTTTGACAATGTTATCTTGAAGGTGATGATAATATATTCCTCGGGTTTCCCAAGGAAACACCTTATCACAAGCACTTTCAATGGCCGTGTGCCGGTCGGAGACTATCACCAGAGGCTGCTCATCAGATACACAACTAGCCAATTTTGTGAAAAACCATTCCCAAGAAGGTTTATCATCAGCATCTACGATACCAAAAGCCAATGGAAATATTTCAAAATTCCCATCTTGTGCGGCTGCAACGAACATAACACCTCCATAGTTTCCCACTTAGGTGAGCCCCATCCACAACAATAACCCCTCTCTGATACTTAAAACCTTTAATAGAAGCTCCAAAAGAGAGATATATACTTAAATCTATTGATAGAATCAAGTTCTACAGCCGGGATAGAATCAGGATTTGCTAAGGAGATTTGCTTGAGATCTGATGACAGACGCAAATACCCATCTTCTGATGATCCTCTCACCAATGTTTGTGCATATAACAGTGCTCTGTATGAAGTGGTGTAATCAAGTGTCATTCCAAACATGTTCTACATTGCATCAGTGATATGCCGCGTAGTCAACCCATCAATGATTCCAACACGATCAATGAAAAGCCTACCAACATACTTCAGAGTACATTGTCTCCGCTGAGCTATTCGGTCTCCCACTAAGCATGTATGTGATTCCACATACTTTGTTACCCAAAACGTGTTTGTCCCATGTTTCACACTCGCTCTGATCTTCCATCCACAACCACTAACCTGACATGTTGCCACAAGGAGAGTTTTCGTTGACTTGTATATTATGAAGGAGAACTTACGCATCACTGATGTCAACTGCAGCTCTGAAAACAGTGCATCCTTGCTAACAAAACTTTGGTTAACATAGATACTATTACCATTCGATCTTCCTCCTTCAATAACATTTGTCTTTTTGAAATCTTCAAAACACATATCATCATCTTCTTCCTCATCCTCATCTTTAACCTTTCCATAAACACTATAATCCTCACCATTCTTGTCCGCTTCAGCAACAATAGAGATATTGGCATCCTCCTCTCTACCATCTTCCTCCCCATCATCTTCCTCCCCATCATGATTTTCATCGTCAACCAAATCATCATTGTTCCAACCGAATACGGTCTTTTATCAGTGGAAGGGTGACAGAACTCATCGGTGGGTTATGACAAAGGCGGTTATGCTATAAGTGGCGAAAGAGTAGCTTTATTAACGAAAGAGTTCAGTTTACAAATAAGGAAACAAGAGGCGAGGCGGCGTTTCTCGGATAACTTAGCCGTGTAGTACAAGTCGGAAGAAATTACAAAAGTGAAAACCCTAATTCTAGCCTCCTTGTGAGTGGAAAATGATTTCAGATCCCCTTCTTTTTCCCTTCTCTCCTCCTTTTATAGCAGCATTCCCCTGACCTTGCAAGCTGGTCGCGTGTACGGAGGGCTTTTCGCCAGATGGGCCTTGGTCGGCCCGCTAAGGTAAGTACCTTAGCTAAGTGTCGTTAACTCGGTTAATCGTGGGGATTATTCGAGTTAAGCTTAACTTATTTGCTAATCGACGAGGCGTTATCTTGTTGGGCCGGGCCCCGCATGGGCCGAGTCTATTATTTAGTGGGCCTTATGAAGGGGAGTATTCCACCACCTACAGTAAGTCCCCCAGATCCGTTGTCGAGTTACGACTTAAGTTGGGACGGAGTTAATTGATTTGTTCCATTGAATAATAGGGTCGGTTAATACGTACTGATGCTCAATCGGGCGGTAGTTCATTGCGTTCGCTATGTTATCAGATCGTCGCTTGGACGCCAACACGTTCGCTCAGTCGTTAGCTCGGAGCTTAGCTTCGACATGCTTACTAAGTCGTTAGCTCGGAGATTGGCTTCAATCATGCTTATTGAGTCGTTAGCTCGGAGATTGACTTCAGTATGCTTGCTGAGTCGTTAGCTCTGAGATTGTCTTCAGTATGCTTGCTGAGTCGTCAGCTCGTCTCTCCGCGTGGGAAAGAACGTGATTAGATGCGGGGAGATAGTCGGTTTTCGGGATTTGAGGCCCATTTAGGTCAGAATATGAACAGTAACGAGTAAACTAGAGGCCCAATTAGGCTTTATTAGACCTAATTAATGACTCCGGGAGTTGCGCTCTTCTTCATCTATAAATACTTCTCTTTTTCTCATTCTCATCACTTCTTCGTTATCACAGGTATCTCCTCTCTCCCTTCTCTCTACTTTTTCTCTCTAGATAGTTGTTGAATATATACGTATTACCGGTAGTGATGTGTCCCCGAAAGAGGCGGACGCGAGAGGAGAAGGGAAAAGGGGTTGCTACAGCATCGGACCCTGCTCGGGATGAGACGACTGGAGAGCTCGATTTAGCTAAGAGACTTTTGGTCGTTGACTCGGAGAGGGAGTTCAGAGGTGGAGATGATGGGAATGCTGCTGCAGCGATAATGAATGACCCACGAGTAAGGCATTCTAGGTCTCCGCCATCTAGTAGGCAGGTGTCAGTAGTTCGTTCCCAATCTCGCCCTGTTCAATCTAGGCGATCTAGCCCCACCCGAACTGGCCGAGCTAGCGCTGATTCGGCAGAGGAAGACTCTCGTCCGAAGGTTCAAACGCATTACAGCGGTATGGGGGTCTTTGAGCGGGATTCCGCGATTCCTCAAGAAATGCTCTGTCCCGCTAGTGCGCAATCGTGGACCAACACATAGAGAACACGGTCGACCGTCAAGTCACTAGAGGCACTGCTCGTAGCCCGTAACGCCGTGGGCGTTACCTACTTAATCCCAACTGCGGATCAGCGCCCATGGTCGCCTCCGGTTGGTTACCAATGCGTCTACGAGTCTTACTTTGAGGGCGATACCAAGCTTTGGTTTCCGTTACCTCGCCTCGTGACATCGTATGTCTCACGTCGCGGTCTCGCCTTAAGTCAGATGGTAAATGGAGTGTTTCACATCATGGTTGCGCTTATGGTCATGGAAGCTGAGATTGGAGTCTCCTTATGTGTTTATGCATTCGAGCAATTGATGACCGTATCCCGTTTACATCATGGTCTTTTCTCGGTCAGGATGAGGAATAATTACAACATCATCAGTGGTCACCCGGATAAAACCCCGACCTGGCAACGCTACTACTTCTTCGTTAAGTCCGACCAGTTCGCTTTCGTCTATCCTCTTGATGACGAGTTTAGGACTTATTGGAACAGTGAAGCCGGTAGCTAGCTCGCCTTGATCAGTATTATTTTGCTTAGTCTAATAATCTTTTTCTTGCGCAGATCCGCATCCCAACTTCTACCTGACCGACGCCGCCGTTCCTCCGTCATTCCTCTCTAACACCGAGCTTTAGTCGAGTTGGGTCATCGTAAGTGGCCTGATATCAGCGAGGAGAGGATTCAACGCGCGATAAATCCTATCAACCGAGGTTAAGAGGAAAACACTTTATATTTTGTTTATCCTTTGTGTAGCATATTGCTTAAGTTGTTGCTTGGGCAGGTCTTTGGGATAGAGAATTTCGGTACGAAGCCAAGACCGGGAGGAAAAGGTCGAATATTTTTTCAAGAGAAGAGCAGCGAGTTATCAACCAAGCATTTGCAATGAAAGAGCTTCCAGATCTCTCTAAAGCTATCAAGGAGAAGCGAGGAGGGCCCTCCCAAGGCACTGCACTGATGGGGATAATCGACGGTTTCGATCTCGGGGGAGGAATGCCGTCTGGTGATGTAATTCCCACGCCTGCTGAGAATGTTATTGCGGATTCATCCGACCCATCAACCGAGGGTTCTAAAAGACCGTGGGTCGAACAGACCGAGGATCAGGTTGATGGACTTGATGTGGTTGACGACAACCCACCCTCAGATTCTCCTGCCAAGAAAAAAAGGAAGAAGAAGAAGTCTAAGTCCATTGAAGATGAGTCCGCATCAAAAGATGCTCTCGGCGTTCATGACGAGGCGAATGTGGGTCATCCTTCTGAAGAAGAGGTTGACGAGGGTCGGGATCTTGATGCGTTGAATTCGACGAACGAGGACCCTCCGCCCGAGGAAGAAGCAGTTCTTCTTGATGGTTCTTTGAAGAAGAAGAAGAAGAAGGGAAGTAAGAAGAAGAAGACAACAAAAGAGAAGGTCAGCTCCAATGCGGGAAGTGGCCCTTTGGCTGACAAGGTTCACGTTCCTGATCCAAGGATGCTTCTGACCTTCGATCAACTAGTCTTTCGAGAAGCCTATTTGAATTTAGCTTGGCTTAAGGAAGCGGTAAGTCGTTTCTCTCCCCTTCTCTTCGGTGTGATGGTCGTGTCTTGCATTACTTATGCCAAAGGTGTTTTCTTGCAGGCTGATGACGGCATAAATGCTTTGGTCGGGAAATATGATGCCGAGCTCAAGGTGACGTATGTCAGTCTCGGAGAGGCTCAAGACACGATTGACACTGAGCGGAAACGTTCCATCACGCTCGAGGCTTCGCTCGCCGACTCGGAAAACATAAGAGCTGAAGCAGTCGAGCGGGCTGAAATCCGGGAGAAGGAACTCGAGGGCATTTCCAATGAGCTGGAGGCCGTTAAGGCTTCGTCTGCCGAGCTTGAGAAGGAGAAGGCTGAGTTGGACTTGAAGATGGCTGATGCTATCAAAGAGAGAGATTACGAGCCTACTCATCTGAGGGGATCTAGGGTCCTTGTGGTTACTTGAGAGCGAGCGAGGATTCGCGCCGAAATGGCTAAGAATGCGAATGCTCGCTTTGAAAGAATCAAGCCCCGCGAGGAAAAGTTGGAGGCGTATGACAATGCACGGTGCCTCTGGAGTCAGGCTTTCGGGACGCAAAAGTGTTTGGAGATGCTCAAGGAGGAAGGTGAGGCAATTCCTCAAGCCAAGATAGACTTCTTCCTAGAGGAGGAGAAAGCTCGTAAGGCGGAGGCTGAGAAGCTTTACCCCGAATCTCCTGACCAGAGGGATTATTGTTTGTCTCCATTGGTGCTGAGCTTGAAATATGTCGATGAGACTGTACTCTCTTTCATTGTGACAAGCTATGACAAAGCTCCGAATGCTGGATTCGACTCGAGTGGATCGAACATGGACCAACTCGACCCCAAAGTTGCTGCTCGTCTTCGCTCTCCTGTCGGCTCGGGGCGCGTCTGCCACGTCGACATCTCTTCTGGGGAAGTTAATGATTCGAGTCTCGACGGTTATGGGTATGGCAAGGGCAAATCTCTTGAAAGTGACAAGGCTAGAGCTAACCCGACATATCGGGAAGGTGATCAGGGCATGAGTCGGCAAGACACGAGTCGTCCAACCTCGTAGACGAATGCTTCTCGGGTTTTAGAGACGGATACTCGCGATGATAGCGATGATGTCGCAATATCCAAGGAGTAATTTTCTTGTTGTAACGGATTTTCCTTTTCACTCCGTCTGTGGAGTTATTTTCGGCTTTGGTTTTGTAACAGTATGAAAACTTAAATTTCTTTCGATGTTTGCCTTGGGGACTTTGTCTCTTTATGAACCTTGGACTCGGTTAAGATTTTGCCTTAGTATATTTTTTTCTTGAATTTAAAGTTTTAGCTTAACGGGTGCTCGTCTCGCAACTTTAAATTTAAAGGATTCATTAGAGTGCATTGACCTCGAAAGTGACTCACGTTTTAAATTTAACAAACTCTTATTCGGGCTGTTGCTCGGGATAGTAAATTTATTATCCGAGTTTAGCCTTTTTGTCATGTTTGGTTATTGCTCGTCGGTTAGGTGTGACCTCGACTGTGCAACAACCATTGAGATTATGCTTAACATAGGCCGACAAGGGTTTCGGATTGTCACGAAGTAGTTCTGTAGAGCTTAGGTCGGTCGATCCTTGCTCTAGGAATTATCACGAAATCGAACTTGGTCGTCTCTTCGTTAGTCGGAAGTGACTACGACTAATGGAGCTCGCCGAGTATGTTTGATCAGGGCATTTTTGGCGAAGTTGTGTGAGTACCAGTATGTGGTCCACGGTCCCTTCTTATACTGGGAGCTGGGACGTAGGCATCGTGATGGTGTTGTTTTTGAGTTATAGCTGGACCGTTTAAGGTTGCCTACGTACCTCGAAAGAGGATCAAGCCATTCATAGTTCGATTTGCTGAGTAGAAGTGGCTTGTGTGGCTCATCTACTCGGCTATTGAAAGTGGCTGTACCGCGCATTCACTCAGTTTACGAGTTAAAGTGACTGACGAGTCATTAACTCATTTTTTTTTGGAAATAAGGGAAGTGCATTACTCGGCGTAATAACGCCGTAAGTTCATTGAGTTCCAAGCTCGTGGAACTTCTTTGCCGGTCGAAGTCTCGAGATGGTAAACGCCTGGTTTTACAACCTTAGTGATTTTGTAAGGTCTTTCCCGATTCGGGCCGAGCTTTCCGGCGTTTGGCTCCCTGGTATTCTTGAAGACCTTACGTAGAATGAGGTCTCCTAGGTCGTTCCTTGATAGCGTCTAATGCGTCGAGGAGCATGTAGCTGTTGAGTTCGGCGTGCTCCAGCATTCTTGATCGTCATAAACTGGCGACGTTTACTTCGGTCGGTGCCATGGCTTCGACTCCGTGAGCGAGAGAGAACGATGTTGCCTTGGTAGCTCCTCTCGGAGTTGTCTTGTGCGACCAGAGAACTCCGTCTGCTCGTCTGCCCAATGACCCTTCTTTAGGTCGAGTCTCTTTTTGATTCCATCGATGATGGTTTTGTCCAAAGATTCGGCCTTTCTGTTACTCTGTGGGTATCTTGGAGTGGACGTGATAAGACGGATTCTCCATTTGGAGAAGAAGTCGCGGAACTGGTGGGAGATGAAATGCGAGCCATTGTTTGTTACGATTTCGTGTGGGAGGCCTTGATCCACTTTGTAGGAATCGGCCTCGATCCACTTTGTGAAGTAGTCAGTGAGAATGAGGATATAACGCTTTTGCCGAGATGGGGTCATCGGACCGACGGTATCCATTGCCCAGCGCATAAAGGGATATGGTGCTGTCATAGTCAGGGTATTTCGGTCGGGCAGTGGATGGTCGACGCGTGCCTTTGGCACTTGTCGCATCGTCGCGCATATTATTCACAATCGAAAACCATCATTGGCCAGTAAAAACCTAAGCTTTTGACCTTGAGGGTGAGAGCTCGTCTGCCAGAGTGTTGCCTCCTGATCACTCGTGAGTTTCGGCCATGACGAGGTAAGTCTCTTCACCATGAAGACATCAGAGAAGGGTTTTGTTCGCAGTCAGTCGGTGAAGCGAGCCCTCAAGGACAACGTAGTTTGCACTGCGTGCTTTTAATCGCCTGGTGTTCCACTTCTCTGCGGGGAGTTTTTAGTTGGCAAGGAAATCGATGAGCTCGGTTTGCCAGTCAGGTGTGGTCTCGTCGGCTTGTTGAATCGCGAGGACGAGATCTGTCTCGGTAGATGCTGCTTCACCGGAAGTGTCTTTACTTTTTTGTCGATGTGATGGATGGGAATCGTCATTTGGACCTGATCGCGGAGTTTTCTGCCCAGCGCTGCGAGGGTGTTGGCACACACGTTCTCTCCGCGAGGGACTTTGACTAATTCAAAAAATTTGAACTCCTTAGCGAGGTCTCGTACGACCTTCAGATATACATCCATCCGTTCGTTTCGAGTATCGTAATCGCCACTAAACTGACTAGTGACCAGCTGGGCATCGCAGTACACGCTCACTCATTTCGCATGGACCGCTTTTGCGAGGTGCAAACCCGCTATAAGCGACTCATATTCTGCTTCATGGTTCGAGGCTGCAATCCCAGTCGAAATGATTGTCTTATCAGTTCTCCAGTCAGGGATTGGAGCTGGACTCATGCCCCCGATCCCTTGTTCGTTGAGGATCCGTCGGCGTGAAGGATCCAGTTTTGACTCGGGAGTATGAGGTCTTGCTCTAGCTCGGGTGAAAGTTTAACCATGAAATCGGCCAACACCTGTGACTTGAATGCTGTGCAGTTGCGAAACACTATGTCGTGCTCACTCAGCTCGATTGCCAACTTGGATAATCATTTTGATTGGTTGGAGTTCTGCATCAGCGTGCGCAGTGGTTGGTTTGTCAATATTTTGGTTGTGTGGGATTGGAAGTAAGGGCGAAGCTTCCTTGCCGAGGTAACGACTGCCAATGCCATCTTTTCGAGTGTAGGATAACGCGTCTCTTGGTCAGTCATAGGTTTGCTGGTGTAAAATATGGGCTTCTGCTCGCATCAGTCCTCCTCGACGAGGACGCTGCTGATTGCCGTTGTGCAGATTACGATGTATCAAAATAGCGTGTCTCCTACTTCCGGTTTGACCAACACCAGCGGTGTGCTCAGGTATACCTTGAGTTTGGTGAATGCTTCTTTTCACTTGTCATCCCAGACGAACCGTTTATTTCCACGCAGGAGCTCGTAGAAAGGGAGGCACTTGTCAGTCGACCGAGAGATGAATCGATTAAGCGTGGTGATCCTTTTTGTTAGTCGTTGGACTTCACGACTGTTTTTCAGACTTGGGAGGTCGAGGATAGCCGCGATCTGCTTACAGTTTGCTTCAATCCCATGTTGTGTGACGGTGTAACCAAGGAACTCACCGGACTGAACCTCAAGCGTACACTTTGTGGGGTTAAGTTTCATTCCATACTCGTTCAATGTCTTGAAGCATGCATGCAGATGGTCTGGGTGATCCTCAGCTCGACGCAATTTAGCCATCATGTCATCGATGTACACTTCCATCGTCTCGCCCAACTTGTCCGCGAACATTCTGTTAACGAGGCGCTGATAGGTCACTCCGGCGTTCTTCAGGCCAAAGGGCATTACGTTGTCGGCGAAGGTACCCCTGTCCGTTATGAATTCAGTCTTTTCTCGGTTGTCTGGATGCATTGATATCTAATTGTATCCCGAGAAGGCGTCCATGAAGGATATGATCTCGTTGCTAGCAGTTGATTCCACTAGTTGATCGATGTTTGGTAACGGGAAGTTGTCCTTCGGATAGGCTTTGTTTAGATCCGTGACGACGTATACGCGCCACTTGTTGTTCTTTTTCTTTACGACTACTGGATTTGCGAGCCAGTCGGGGTAGCGTACCTCCGAGATGGATCCTGCTTCGAGCAATCTCTTGACTTCTTCGTTGACTGCTTTGGATCGTTCGGGTCTAAGCTTACGCTGTTTCTGTCGAATATGCTTGAAGGTTGGGTCGATGTTCAGTTCATGCGAGGTAATCTTCGGGTCAATCCCCTTAATGTCGGAAGTGGTCCACACGTAAATAGAGAGGTTTTGCTTGAGAAAAGCGATGATTGTCTGCTGCATTTCATCAGATATAAGGGCACCAATTCTCACAACCTTGGATGGGTCAGAGTCGCCGATCTGGATCTTGATGACTTCGTCCTTTTGGGGGAAAACCTTCTGGATCGGGCGGGCAATGGCGTTTACACTCGGAGTCGGATTTTGGAGTTTGACGTTTACAACGAGGAGGTCGCGAGCTGCCTTCTGGTCGCCGCGTAGTGTCTTGATGCTCCCGTCGTTCCCTGGAAACTTGACGCATTGGTGGTAGGTCGAAGAGATCGCTTTCATTGAGTGGATCCATGGTGCTCCCAGGATTGCGTGGTAGGGTGCATCTGTCGCGACAACTGAGAACTTGATTGTTCGTGTAACTCCTTGGGCAAAGATTGGAAAGCGAATAGTCCTGACCACTTCTTCCGAGACCCTGTTGAATCCGGTTAACGATCGGTTGGAGGGTTTGAGGAGACGGAAGTCGACTCCCATCTTCTCGAGTGTTTTGTGGAAGATGAGGTCGACCAAGATGCCCGTGTCAATTAAGACCTTGGTTACTTCACATGCTCTGATGCCGAGTTCGATGAGTAATTGATCATTATGCAGCATGTTGACCCCAAGTGCATCCTCAGCCGAGTCGTCGGGTCGTTATCAGGCATCGTAGGCCATCGTTGTGATATCTTTGGCTGGCGCTGATGATTGTTGATCGATCGGTCTGACTCGCCGCACGGAGGAAACCCGCCCAAGACCACGTTGATGCGTTTTCTCCGGATCTGCTCACGCAGATTGCCGCTTGGTGGCACGATATCGTAAGTTGGAACCTTGTCAGCAGCCTTTGCCTCCAAATGGCTTCTGAGGTCGGATTCTTTGGATCAGCTTAACTTGATACGGAGGTCCTCTTCCTTTAAATTGAGGACTGTACGAAGATCTGTGTGGCAGTGATTGATCTCGACCTTCCTCGCCTTGGCGGCGTTGATCGTAGCCCGGAGGTCGGCAGACGCCGAAGCTATTTGTGATGCGGGTAGCTCGTCAATGATGACGACCTTACCCTTGAGTTTGTGAAGTAGATCCGAGGTGCATGCAGTATCGTCTGTTTGTGTGGCAGGGCGAGCGTCGAGACATCGACGAAGGTTGATTGAAGATGAGTCAGCCTCGTTGGCAGTTCAGATCTCGGGGTGAGTGAATATGACTTTAACTCGACGTCGATTGCTCGGTTGCTCCTCGTCAGAAGAGGAGTCCCCCTTTTCCTTTGCTACCGCGGCAGCTTGCACCGCATTAGTCTTTGGTTTTGGCCTGCGGAGCCTTGCCTTGCGATTTCTGACCTCTTTCATCTTTGGTTTTACTCCAGATTTTGGTGTTCTTCGGCTTCTGTTGATTCTCGATATCGAGTTTGCCGCTGGCAATGGACGGGAGGAACTTCTCGTACAGGACTTTGCATTCCCTAGTGTCGGCCTTATCGGCTTTTTCGGTTTCGGCAGGGGCAGAGCGCGCTGGCTCTGGGGTAGCTTGAGTTTTGCTCTCTTCGGAACCAGGTTGAAGTTTGTAGGAGTTCCATCCTTTCCCTCGGATCTCTACGAACGAACCATCCGACGGATTTACAAGGTAAACAAAGCTTTTTCGGGTTGGTTTTGTCCGCAGGGGCATGTTGTCGGGGTTTGTCTCGCGTTTCAGGCGCTTTGGCCGCTGATGTCCCTCCCGGTTTTGCTGCGTTCTGCTTTCTTATAATCGCTTTGGTGTCTTCCTCAATACGGATGAAGGTGTGCGATCGGGCAATGGCATCGGCAACGGACATCGTTGGGTGGTTGTAAAGGTCATCACGGAACTTCGAGCCCACGTAAAGAGTGTTCATGAGGGCGTTTACAGCAATTGCATCGGGGAATTGCACTTTTGCTACGATTTCCTTGAACTTCTCCATGAAACTTCGGAAGCTTTGTCCTGGTAACTGAGAGAGGTGCCAGAGGTCGGAGGCTGTGGCTTATTCTCGAAAGAACATGATGTAATATTTGAGGAAAACTGACGACAAGTCGTGGAAACTGTCAATAGAGTTTTCGGGTAAGCTAGTGAACCAGTTGAGTGCTACACCCTTAAGAGTTTCGACGAAGAGCTGACAGAACCCTGCGTCTCGCTTCTCTGGTGCAAAGTTCTGGCATCGCATCGCGATCTTAAAGGATGTAATATGAGTGGTCGGATCTGAAAGACTGTCATATGTTGGCAAGCGGAGCTTCTACATTGGCTTGAGCCGGATGTCTATGATCTTGCTAGTGAACGGTGTTCAGAGAGTGTCCACGAGGACGCTTTCGATGAGTGAAGCGGAAGTCGTGACTTAGTGAAGCTTTTAATTTATTTCGAGGAGGGCTTTCTTGAGAGCAGCGATTTCCTGGATAGTTTGTAGATCTGGGCGGTTTCCCGGTTGTGCAGAGTCGTCCGGGACTCCGGTTGGCACGATGGGCTGGTTAGCCGGAGTAGGGGTGGAGTTTGTGTTGAACAGAAACTGTCGAGCCGTTGAGAGGTTTCCTCCGGTGCCGTCTGGGTTTGCGAGTATGGCGGTGATAGCCGCGAGGTGCTCGTTTGTCGCCTTCTAAGCTTCGTCTTGGTGAGTTAAGCGCTCCATGATGGAATCGACGAGGGTCAGATCGAGTGGTGCGGCGGTATCCGGAGTAGGTGCTACCGTGTCGGCTTCCACATCGGAAATTAACTTGTTAATCGGACTCATAGCTTCGTTGCCGCTACTTTGCTATGCCCTATGGGGGCACCAACTGTTCGAACCGAGTATGGTCTTTTATCAGTGACAAGGGTGACGGAACTCGTCGGTGGGTTATGACAAAGGCGGTTATGCTATAAGTGGTGAAAGAGTAGCTTTATTAACGAAAGAGTTCAGTTTACAAATAAGGAAACAAGAGGCGAGGCGGCGTTGCTCAGAGAGCTTAGCCGTGCCCCCGTACAAGTCGAAAGAAATTACAAGAGTGAAAAACCTAATTCTAGCCTCCTTGTGAGTGGAAAATGATTTCGGATCCCCTTCTTGTTCCCTTCTCTCCTCCTTTTATAGCAGCATTCCCCTGACCTTGCGAGCTGGTCGCGTGTACGGAGGGCTTTTCGCCAGATAGGCCTTGGTTGGCCCGCTAAGGTAAGTACCTTAGCTAAGTGTAGTTAACTCGGTTAATTCCGAGGATTATTCGAGTTAAGCTAAACTTGTTTGCAAATCGACGATGCGTTATCTCGTTGGGCTGGGGCCCGCATGGGTCGAGTCTATTGTTCAGTGGGCCTTATGAAGGGGAGTATTTCACCACCTACAATCATCATCATCTTCAAAACATTCATCAACTTCATCATCTTCTTCCCTTTCCTCTAAAACCGTTTCCACCTTCCTACGGCTTGATATAGAAAGCCGTAGTCCATGCATTTTGTTATCTCGAGCAAGTTTCGAACTTGTCTATCACTTGTAATATGAATAGGAGGGGTGTCTGGAGCCATTTTTTGCATCATTATGTTGGTAATGAGTAGGTAATCTCCACAGATTATGTGCTTATGTACAGGTTATCATCTTCTTGAGCCAGTGCAACAAGTTCAGCATGTGTCAAACCTTCACTAAAAAAAAACATTTTCGCTCCTTTGAAATTAGCAACCACAAAATCCAAACAGCAAGCTTTCAACAACCATTCTCCATACACTGCATGTAACTAATCATCTGCAAAAATTCAAAATAAAACACATTAGTAAACATAGAGAAAATGAAAGCTTACTAAATATTTACGCTGACAACATACCAGTAAGTCGTCTCGAAGACATACCAATAAGTCGCCCAAACATGTCATTTATGCAATTGAATTTTAAATGTGACGACTTACTTGTAAGTCATCCAGTTTTGTTTGTTAAAAAAAAATTCTAGACAACTTACCAATAAGTCGTCTAGGATAAACGGGTTAGTTTTGATTGGACTAAATTGTGTCAGATATTTGACTTTTCTTGAACGACTTACTAATAAGTCGTCTCTGGTTAGTTTGCAATTTGAAAATAAAACTTAAATATTTAACTTTTTCCAGACGACTTACTTGAAAGTGGTCTAGTTAGATGACTTACGAGAAAGTCGTCCAAGATTAGTAAGGTTTGATCAAATCTCGGAAAAAAATCTTAACGGCTTTGCTTATCCTGGACGACTTTCAAGTAAGTCGGACAACTTTCAAGTAAGTCGTTTGACTGCACGACTTCAGTGTAAGTCTTTTGGGAAAAGTTAAATATTTAAGTTTATTTTCGAATTGCAAAACTAATATGAGACAGACTTACAGATAAGTCGTCTAGCTTTAATAAAATATTGAAATTTTTGTTTTGCTAGAGACGACTTACTAGAGACGACTTATTGGTAAGTCGTCCAGAAAAAGTCAAATATTTGACACAATTCGATCAAATGCAAAATTAACCCGTTTATCCTAGACGACTTATTGTAGGTCGTCTAGGGTATTCTCTAGATTTTTTTTTTAACAAACAAAGATGACGACTTACAAGTAAGTCGTATGTTTGACCAGAAGACTTACTCGTAAGTTTTCTTTAGCCATATGACTTACGGGTAAGTCTTCTATGCGAACATATTTGGAAAAAAAAATTCAATTTCATACCTTAAATTAGTGAGATGATTTCCTTAGCACACATAGTCTTCTCTAACCACCCAGAACCTCAAACGAAAGTAACCCACCAAGAATAGTATAGTTGAATGGCTCTATCAACCATAAAATAATTTGAATCAAAAGCTTGGGTTTTTTGGATGAATATGGAGACAAAGTGAAAGAGATGTTGTTTTTAGTTCATAACAATTGATAAAGAGAGAGTGTAAATTGACTTTAGGTGCATTAAGAGTTTCAAATTGATTGTTTATGGTGGTTAGGGTATTGATTGCAATGACAATCTTGTAAATACTTGAAGATAAAGAGGTTGAGAGATTTTTGAAAAAAGGTTAATGGTATTTTTGTAAATAATGTGAACATGTAGGGTGAATATGACAAAAGAAAAATGAAAAAAAAAATTAGTTTTGTGTTTAACAAGGTTGAGTTTTGAGTCAAATTTGCAAAAATTCCAAATAAAAAAGTAAAAATAAACTTAAATGTTTTGTATTAAAGAAGTAAATATACACTTATACTATTTGGTTAAGTAATCCTAGATTTTTTTTTTTTTTTTGTTTATAATTGAGAATTGAGATGTTGGGATAACATTTTAAATTTTAATAAATTTTTGAGTTCTATTTAAAAACTTAAAAAAATTCTATTTGATAGACTCTGAATCGAGGGAGATTGGTTATTTAAATGTACATTGTTGGTTTAGTAAACGTTTATATACCCGGTTTGTTCCGGTTTAGTCATCAGGTCAATTGTATATAAACACATTACAGCTCATTTAATAAAGCTAACAGAAATTCCTCTTGAGCTCAACAATGGTGGAAAGGGACTCGAGAGAGAAGACGAAAATAGAATCTTTCTGTTAGCTTTATTAAATGAGCTGTAATGTGTTTATATACAACTAGGTGTTATGCCCGCCTTGCGGGCATAATCTTCTTACGGATATAACTCAACATAATAAATTATTATTTATGTTTTCTCAAAAAAATACTATTTATGTTCTCAAAAAGTTTAAATAAATTATTTATATACGCTATTTTTTTAAATCAAAGTATATATTATGCCCACATATTTTGGGTTGAAATTTGAACTAAAAACCCACATATAAGAAATATTTGAGAAAATATCATTATACAAATGTAATTGCTATTTAATTTTAAATTGTTTTACATTTATATTTTATTTTTGTAATAAAATAATATTATTTTCAGATAACAACACAATATCTATAAAACTTATCTTATTTTTGTAATATTTATTTATTTTGACAATTATCATGTTAATTTTTAATCAATTCTTTAATTTTTGTAATAGAAAAAAATTATTTCAAGATAACAACACCATATCTATAAAAATGATCTTATTTTTGTAATGTGTATTTATTTTGACAATTATCATATTGATTTATAATCAATAATCTAATATAACATATAAATCTAATATTATTATTATAAATTCGTTTTTAATTTTATAAAATTCATTAAGGGTATAATCGATATTAACCACTCTAACTTTTAACTTTTAACGTGGAAGTTCCATTGTGAAAAATCACTTCGCAAATAATAGTATAGATTTGACATGATGACTAAACCGGAACAAACCGGGTATATAAACGTTTACTAAACCAACAATGTACATTTAAATAACCAATAAAAGCCCATTCGGGTTAATTTTGGCAGCTTCGCCATTCTCACACACTCCAACTCTTTCTCTCTCCTCTTCTCTGGAGTCGCGTTTCTTCAGCTTGACTTTGGTCACTTTCTCGGATGGTTGGTGATCAAGAACCAAGCCGAACTTGCGTAGAATCTGTTTGTTCTGACTCCCAGATCCGAGTCTTCTTCCGGCTCTTAGGTCTTCCCGCTTGCTTCTACCTCGGTTTAAGCTACACGAGTACTGATTGCTGATTTGCTAGGGTTTTTAATTTTTTTTTTGTTCTGTAACTCTTCTCTAGATATTGACTCTTTTGCCTGATATTCATGGCAGGTTTGTGTTCTTTGCTGTGATGGAGCAATTGCTCCATTAATGGACTGCTGCTTTCCTACGGATCACGATTTGCGATTTCCTACTTACATTGTTCATCCTTTTCAAGTCTCGTAGATTACGAGACTCTTTCTTTTCTTTTCTCGTTCGTCATTCCCAAGTCTCGTAGATTACGAGACTCTTTCTTTTCTTTTCTTTGCTTGAGCTAATAACGTTGGGTTAAAAAAAAAAAAAGGGCTTGATGGGTGGGCTTTGCTCTAGGAGTTCCTCTGTAAATAACGCTCCTGCTGGAGCCTTTCCACATGCTAATGGTCATCTCAACAATGGCTCTGCTGTGAACGGTGAACTCAGAAACAAAGATGCCGATCCTTCTCCGGTGAGGGAGACTGTTGTTGACAATGACAAGCCCTCATCGGATTCATTCTCGTTTCCCACTCTGAACATAGCTTCTGTTGGAACTCATCCTCAAAATATTGAGGACGGTATTCCCCGTTTATCAAGGGACTTATCTCACAAATCAAGATCCACTAAGTCTAGGCAAGCTGCCGTGGCAAAGGTAAAAAAAAAAATGTTAGCGTTATCTCTTTTATGGACTTGACTTGACTTGACTTGACTTGAGGTGTTTCTGTTTCTAGGTTTCGGAAGTAAGCTCACTGCTAGGCAGGGCTGGCACTATGGGACTTGGTAAAGCTGTGGATGTATTGGACACACTTGGTAGTAGCATGACCAACCTGAATTTAAATGCGGGATTTTCTTCTGCCACCACGATAAAAGGGAATAAGATCTCAATCTTGTCCTTCGAAGTTGCTAACACCATTGTTAAAGGCGCCAATCTTATTCATTCTTTGTCAAAAGATAGCATCACACATCTGAAAGAGGATGTGTTACCTTCAGAAGGTGTACAAAACCTAATATCAAAGGATATGGATGAACTCATGAGGATTGCTGCTGCAGATAAAAGGTAACACTACTATTTGACTATATCCTCTGTTGTTTCTGTATGCACTTTACACTCTTTTTTACTGTTCTGTGTTTATGGCTTGGAGATAAGAAAAGTTATGTATCATGAACAGGGAAGAGTTGAAGATTTTTTCTGGAGAGGTGGTGCGTTTTGGGAATCGTTGCAAGGACCCTCAGTACCACAACCTCGATCGCTTCTTTGACAGGTTCCAACATGATCCTCTCGCTTTGGTCACACAATGGATCTATTCTTCTTTTTCTTTCGGAAAGTATCTGACTTTTCATTAGTTCTGTGTTATAATTTAGGTTGGGCTCCGAATTTACGCCCCAGAAACAGTTGAAACAGGAAGCAGAAACCATAATGCACCAGCTGATGACATTTGTTCATTTCACAGCTGTGCGTATTTTTCATTCAAATTCGTCCTGCTTGACTGTCTGGATGGCAATTTACTCTCTCTTTTCTTTATCTGCTATGTTTTCAGGACTTGTATCATGAACTCCATGCGCTGGATAGGTTTGAACAAGACTACCAACGTAAGATCCAGGAAGAAGAGAATCCAAGCACAGTACAACGAGGTATTTATATATCTTTGGAAATGAATGATATTGTATTACGTTCTCTATTTTTGTTTGGTAATTTCTGTTCCATTTGTGTTATTTCTATATAAGGTGTGGGAGATACCCTCGCTATCTTGAGAACTGAATTAAAGACTCAGAAGAAGCATGTAAAAAACTTAAAGAAAAAATCTCTTTGGTCTAGGATCTTAGAAGAGGTAAGGACTGCAAACTGGTAAACAAATTACATGTACTTTTTGAGAAGTTTCTCGGCTCATTTTTAATTATGGAACATACTATTAATTCTTAGGTGATGGAGAAACTAGTAGACGTTGTCCATTTCTTGCATTTGGAGATTCATGAAGCCTTTGGTGGTGCAGGTGATGCTTGATTATAGGGATAAAGCATTTATTCGTATTACAGCTTCTGAAAGATTTGAGATTTTAGTTTCTTTATTCTTCATCTAATATGAAATACCCATGCATGATCCTTCTACCTGATATTGCAGATTCCGATATGCCTGGAAGTGACCCACCAATCAATCATAAAAATTTGGGCTCTGCTGGTCTTGCCTTGCATTACGCAAACATCATAACTCAAATTGACACTCTTGTAAGTTATCATTCTTATTATCACCAGTTGTCTAGTTGCCTGGGATTGTGAATCGTCTGTTTCTTGTATCGAATCTTTCTTGTATCGAATCGTTACCCGAATGATCTACAACCAAGCATTAGCAATATCAGAATGATTGGACCCATATCGACACCGGTTTGTGGAATTCGTTTCAAAGTAAGTTATTTTTCATTTCTGTGATTAGGTGTCCCGGTCTAGCACTATGCCTTCGAGCACAAGAGATGCTCTGTATCAAAGTTTACCCCCAAGTATAAAATCTGCTTTACGCTCCAGAATACTGTCTTTCCAGGTTAAGGAAGAGGTATTACTGTACTCTTTCACACCGCCAACAAAATGCTTTAAATGTTATTTGTATGCCTGCTCACCAGCCACCACACGGTATCTTATTTGTTGTAAACCAGCTTACTGTTCCTCAAATAAAAGCCGAAATGGAAAAAACGTTGCAGTGGCTTGTTCCTGTTGCTACAAACACAACCAAGTAAGCTGCTGCGCTATTTTCTTTCACATTATCTGCGGGCTTGCTTTCATCATTAGAACTCCGTATCTGTCTTGATTAAGTAAAGTGTGTTACACGAAACCAACCTCCCTTGGTTTCAATAATTAAAGTAAGCCAGACTTACTCTTCTGTCTTTTGTTTTCTCAACCAGAGCGCATCACGGGTTTGGATGGGTTGGAGAATGGGCAAGTTCAGGGTAAGCCCTGAGAACAAGTTTGATTATTAGGCTATTCTCTGTCTGTGCTATATATGTACATTGTTGTTGCTTGCTGAATGATAGATTATGGAAAACAATTTCAGGTCGGAGGCGAACCAGAGACCAGCAGGTCAGACCATACTAAGGATAGATACGCTTCACCATGCAGATAAAGAAAAAACTGAGGCTTACATATTAGACCTAGTTGTATGGCTTCATCATCTCGTTACCCAAGTCAGGGCAACTACTGGGTTTGGCCTAAGATCTCCGGTAAAGTCTCCAATCAGATCACCTAACCAGAAAGCGATCCAGCTCTCGAGCGGTTCACACAACAACCCAAGTATGGGATCTCCGTTGCTGACAATGGAGGATCAGGAGATGCTAAGAGACGTGAGCAAGAGAAGAAAAACGCCAGGAATCAGCAAGAGCCAAGAGTTTCAAACGGTGGCTAAAACAAGGCTATGCAAGCACCACAGGCTGAGCAAAAGCAGTAGCCACTCGCCGATGATGGGGGAGATGATGAAAAGTAAGAAGGATGCTTTCGCAATGAGAAGACCTTCTGTACCCATAATTGATTTTGAGATTGATCGCATGAAAGCCCTGGATGTGATTGATCGTGTGGACACCATTAGGAGCTTGTAGCTAAAAATGAATTGGATAAACAAGCATCCTCTATTATCCCCGCATGGAGAAGCCCTTAATAGGTGATGATCAGAAATGGGGTTAGTAAATTTGTACTACTACTACTACAACTACATTTTGGTTTTTGGTTGTGTGGGTGTAATTTGGCTTTGGTTCCTTTGTATTGGCTCTATTTTCTTGTTGTATTGTGTACATACAATAAAATAATAATAATGATATGAAGTATGTTTTCTCACTCTATATTAGTGAATGCTCTTTTTCCTTTATATTGTATAAGTAGGTTCAGAAATGCATATTTCGTTTTATAAAGTATGAGTGGTGGTAGATAAGATTCACACTTCTCTGCAACTACTTTTTTTTTGGAAAAGTGAGAGCTATTCAAAACCATTGTTCACACACGTTTTTTTCTTTAATTCGCAGCAGGTTACCAAAGAGGGCGTTAGCCAAACGTGAAGAACAAAATAAAAGGTTGCGAGGAAATAAAAGGTTGCGAGGAAAAGATTTGAAAATTTTGCATTTCAATTGTTGAAATTGTCGCTACTAGAAAAAGAAAGGTTGACACGTGACAAGCGAAAGCGTCGGCGTGTAAAAAGAATTTCATTAACAAAAAAAAGAATTAAATAATGTTAGTCCGGTGATAACACCCGCCAGTTTGTTGTTCTTGGACGCCTCTCTAATTAATTAGGATATTCTCTCTCGGGAAGCAAAATCAATGGAAGATCCGATCACTTCTCCATACGATATTCTCTTTGAAGCTCTCACGCTCATCCCTATTCGTCACTACCTCTACGCTCTCTTCCTCATCTGGACCGTATTCGTCTACAATTTCGTCGAGTTCCATTTCCTTGGTGATGCGGTTCTTCAGTATTTTAGATGTCGAGTGAATCTCATCTACAACCCACATTCTCCTATTTACCACGGTGTTGCCTCTCGCTGCCGGACTCTTCACGGCCGGTGAGTACCAATTAATTTGAATTTTTCTTCTTTTTATTAAAAAAAAAAACAAAAATTTGATTTCTGGTTTCTCGTATGGTTAAAGATATGTGGCGACGCCATGGTTAGCGACCCCTCATCTTCAGACTTGTTTCCTTAATTTCCATGGATTGCCTCCCGTTTTCACATACACCAGGTGATTTCGATTTTTTTTTTTTTTTTTTTTTTTTTTTTAAG
>CAKOAT010070266.1:77487-107821 GCA_932364175.1 Eruca vesicaria subsp. sativa | reverse complement strand
ATATTTTTTTGGGCTTATTTGTGTTATAACCAAAAAAAAAAAGTAAAATTAGTTTTGTAGAAAGAGAGAGATAGGAAGAGAAAGTTGGAGAGAGAGTGAATTTTTGGTTAGTTTACAAATTTGTGTTTTTTTTTTTGTAGCCATAGGGGCAAATTTCCCTTTTTTTTGTTTGTTTGTTTGTTGCAGTTCTTGATGCGGATCCTCCCAACAATCAGAATGAAATCACAAAGGAAGACACTACTCCCATTGCTGTTGTTATTCCAGGGTTAACTAGTGATTCTTCCTCTGCCGTGAGTCTTCTTTCCCACAAATAATCTCTTCTCTGGTCTTGGGATACAGTCAACTTATTATGTACATTTGACTTGACATTTCCGCAGTATCTTAAGCACCTTGCCTACAACACAGCAAAATCCGGTTGGAATGTTGTTATTAGCAACCATAGAGGATTGGGTGGTGTTTCTGTTACTGTGAGTTCCCTTCTTTTGGTGTTTTCTTTTCGTCTTCTATGAAACGTACACATGTTCGTTCTTCCATAATCTTTTCTCTATCTTGCAGTCCGATTGCTTCTATAATGCTGGATGGACAGAGGACGTGCGGGTAGTTCTTGCTCATCTTCAACACGACTACCCAATGGCTCCTCTCTTTGCTATTGGAACTAGCATTGGAGCTAATATTCTGGTTGGAATACTGTTTTCTTATTTATTTAGTTTTAGTTTCATGTGTACACGCTTCTAGTTTGATCCAGTTGAACAACTTTGCTTAGCTTTTAATTTCGCTGAAGTGTGATTTTCTTGTCTTCCATGGACTTATTTCATATGCACTTGGCTGCACCGTAGGCTACATAGCCTATTAAGGTTTTTGAATACAATGATATGCACGAGGAGTTTCATCTTGTGGACAACATAAACCTTAAATACATCCATTGTTTCAGGTGAAATACCTTGGGGAAGAGGGTGAGAAGACTCCTCTGAAGGGCGCTGTAGCTATTTGCTCTCCATGGGACCTCTTAGTGAGTTACTTTTTTCATAACTATTTTCTTCTTCTAGATATATTGATTCCAAAATTTGCCGTGTCATGTTCTCTCTGGTTATCTGATTAGAGAGGATAACTTCTTTGATATAAGTGGACGCTTGATAGATTATGCTTTCTCTTCCTTTGTCTCCTCCCATCAAGATTAGTGACAGGTTTATCTGCCGAAAATTCAAACAAAGGTTGTACGACAGAGCTCTAACCATTGGTCTTCAAGGTTATGCCCAATTGTATGTCCACACCTACCGCCTATATTTTGAGTTTGTTAGATGGCTTTAGGGAAGATAGTTTAGATAAATCAGGTTACAGTTATAACTCTAGTTTCATTTGCAGACATGAACCTCAGTATACACGGCTTGCTAATTGGGAAGGCATAAAAAAGGTCAGTAGTGTAAGCTACATTGTGTAACCACATATCCATTTTATTTTGCTACTAATATTGTCTGTTGTTACCTAACTTCATTTCTTCATCAGTCACGTTCCATCCGAGATTTTGACAATCATGCTACATGTCATGTCGGGAAATTTGAGGTACTTGTTCTTCCATATTAGTTTAACTTCTGATGTTAGTTTGGCCTTATCTGTACATCTTTGCGATGATGCTCTTCATTATTAGAGCTAAGTTCTCTGTTGATTTAACAAAGTGAGAACGATTTGCACCTAACGCAGACTGTGGATACATTTTACCGAAAATCTAGCAGTACCCAATACGTAGGAAATGTTGCTGTACCGCTACTCTGTATCAGTGCTCTAGATGATCCCTTATGCACAAAGGAAGCTATTCCTTGGGAAGAATGCCGGTACTACCGATCTCTTTAAATCTTTGAATCCTATTTCATATACTGTATTTCATGAAGTTTCTTTGAAAAAGGGCAAATAAAAACATTGTCTTGGCGACAACAAATCACGGGGGACATCTAGCGTTTTTCGAAGGATTGACTGCATCTAGCTTGTGGTGTGTATCTCTCTTTCTATATTCTCTTTTACGAAGCATGAAAACAGATAAGTACGTACACGGTTATATAATGCTGGTATAGGTGGGTTCGGGCCACAAACGAGTTTCTTGGCGCACTCAGCTGCAGTCGCTATATGCATGTACAGAAAGTAAGTTTCCGTTTGTCATCTTCAACTGTTTTGTCTATTCATTGATTTTTATTGTGGCGTATATTACATTCAAAGAAACCTCAAAGAGAAAGTCACCAGTTCAATCTTGCGCAGATTCAAGAGAGTGGAAGCTCAGGATCAGGAAAGCAGGAAGAGCCTACGATAAACCAAAGCCCGTACCTAAAAATTGCAGAAGACGGGTTGGTGGCAGTAGTCAACTTGGAGGAAAACACCCCACGGTCAGAAGAAGCAACACAAGTATTGAACCAGAGAGGACCAAAGGTTAAAGATAAGAGAAGCTTTAACGTGTTGTGCCGCCAGACAAAACGGTCCATATGGTTGCTTGGTTACATAGGCATGGTAACAGGTTTCCCTTTAGTTGGGATGCTCATGAGCTACCTCTTCCGTAAGAAGCAACGACCCATAACAGCCTCCAAGTCCTGAAGATGCTTTATATTCTCCTTCCTCAACAACTTCATTGGGGAAATCGCATAAAAACTCTCAAGGTGGCTGCCAATCATATTTTAAATCCCGAAAGTATTTCACAAACACTTTAAAGACTCAAATTAACAAATTTAGCATATTAAACCTATAATCTGATTTATTTGTACAATCAAGTCAAAACTGTAACCAGTATTTTTCAAAACTAATGGCATGTCATCTTTTAAAAATTATATTTTATTATTAAATAAGTATAAAATATAGAAAAATATAAATTTATAAGAATTTCAATACAATTCACAAAAATTACAAAAAATCACAAAAAATAATTTTATTATTTTCTTAATAAAATAAATATAAAATACATAAAATAAAAAAAGGAAAACTTAAAAGAAATCATAAAAATCCCAAAAATAAGGAAATCCACAAATTAAATTCCAGGTCTTTAGTAGCTAAACTTGACATGCACGGGTATATATATATATATATTTTTTTAAAATGTTGCTATTTTTTTTTTCATATCACTATTATATACTCCCTCCGTTTCAAATTATATGTCATTCTAGAGTAAAATTTTCGTTTCAAAATAAGTGTCGTTTTATAATTTCAATGCAAAATTTATTGATTTTAAATGTTATTCTATTTTTTTCATTGGTTGAAAAGTGGTTAGGTGTACAGATAATTGTGTTTTTATTTTGAAAATATATAAAATTAATTATTTTCTTAATCTGTGTGCAAAACTCTAGAATGTCAATTAAATTGAAACGGAGGGAGTATCATGTTTGTGTCATCCTATAAGTTATCGTATTTGATATATACCATCAAATGATTCTCGTGAACCAAATCAAAGTAAGCAAATTAAAATCCAAGTCTTTTAGCAGCTATTCAGATACCTGTATTAATCTAGTTATAATATCTATAAAATCCCAACCAATAAACACTAAAATACAGTGTTTTCTCAATTACTATTAAAAAATATTTTTTTATTCTTGAATATATATGTATTTTATATATTAGATTATATTTATTTTATTTATTTTAAAATTTTTTGATTTTATTTAAATTATTGTGAAATTTCTTATTTTTGGGATTTTTATGATTTCTTTAAGTTTTTATTATTTTTTAGTTTTCTATATTTTTATATACTTTATTAATAAACTACTTTAATTATTATTTTAATATTTTTGTAAATGTTTATGATTTATTCTAATTTTATGAATTTTAAATCAAACTGACACGTCATTGGTTTTGAAAAATACTGATTACATTTTTGACTTGATGTACAAATAAACTAGATTGAAGATTTAATATGTTAAATTTGCCAACTTAAATGTTTAAAATACTTGTAAAATATTCTGAGGGTTTAAAGTGTAAGTAGCTGTCACTTTGAAGATTTTTTATTGTGTTTTTCCGTAACTTCATTCGCAGATGCTTAATTTAACATCTTGCTTCTGATTTATTAGTTACTAGGCATGGACCTGTGCGTTGCACGAGTTTTCTTTTTTTTGTTTTTATTTTATGAAAACATTAAAAAAATGAGAAACTCTTTTACATCAATTTTAGAATTTAAGTATATGTTATGACTTATGAGATACATCTATCTATATTATTATTTGCGAAGTGATTTTTCGCAACAGAGCTCTCACGTTAAAAGTTAGAGTGGTTAATATCGTTTATACCCTTAATGAATAAATATATAAATCAGCTAAAAATAAAAACAATTTTAATATTTATTTGATTAGATAAATGATTTAAATTAACAATAAAGATAAGAATTATCCAAAATCTAAATATATATTTAAAAATAAAAAAGATAAGTCCTATATATATTGTGTTGTTATCCTGAAAATATATTTTAATAAAAAACAGAAAACACATAAATAAATATTCATAGAGTATTATTTTTAATTGTATATAATTCAAAAGAGAAAATTGAAACAATTTTAATACGTAATTATTTTCAAATTAAAAGAATATAATAATATAATATATATATAAATATATATTTATTTTTATATTTTATATAATTAAACCTTAAAATTGAACTAATCATAATAAATAAAAGATCATTCAAAAGTAAAGAAAATACGTGCTTGACAAAAATAAATTCAAATATATTGTATTATTATTCAAAATAATATTATTCTTTCTGTAAGTTCAATTTTTGAATGTTTATTTATTGATTCAATTTTCAAAATTGAAAGATAACTTTCTATATTTTTCAAAGTTTTAAAGAAAAATATTTTTTTAATTTGTGAATAACTTTATCATGTAAAAAATTTAAATATTTTAGGTCGATTTTTTGGATGAAAATAATCGTTTATTTTGATGATTTTGTAAATTGACTTAAAGATAATTAAGCCCGCATGTGCGGGCAGAACACCTAGTTCTATTAAAACAGCTATATAATCTATTGGTATATGTATAGTCTAACTATTTGTTTCCACATTTTACTCTTTTAAAAATGGAATATAATTATTTTAATCAACCACATATAAAATTTTGTTGTAAAGTAAAAAAACGTAACTCCTTATATATTTGGGTAGTGGACAATTTAATAATCACATTGCTTCTAAAGCTGCTATTTTGACAGTTTTTATACATACCTAATAATAATGTTTTATATAATTTACATTAAAATATTTTTAGCTTATATGTACTTTATTATGATATTCATATTTTAAAACAAATCAATAGGTTATTTGTTGCAACTTAAAATAAAAAATATAGACTGAAAATTTCTCAAAATATTAATTCTAATCATATAAATAAGGATAATTAATCAACATTTTAACATTTCAAACAATACATATTTATAATATTTAAATATTGGTAAGAAAAGAAAAAAATCTATAATATTAATAAAATTTATTATTAAAGTTTTTCACTGCACATGATGCATGAAAACACATAGACTATCCGCACAGAAGTAAAATATAAACTTATTCGGATTTGGCCGATTCGAATACCATCTGTATATTTATAATATTTGAATAGAGTTTAATTTTAAGCCAAAAAAATCTGATACGTAAAAAATCAATCTGTCCAAACGTGTACATGAATGACATGTTTAACTAATTACGTTAACAAATTTTCTTTTTTTGGTTAATCTGTTTGAATTCTTTGTTATGAAATCTGAGTTGTTGGAACATGAATGATCGTCGAGTGGTGAAAACTTTCCTTCAGGCTATTGATATCTTCCAGAATTTCTTTAGCTTTTTCTAGTTTTTAAATTTGTAGTTTTTCCTATGTATACTAAGTTTTTAATTATTTTCAAATGACTTATTTCTTGTTATTACTAACAATTAGGCAATTTTATTAAATTTGTCAGTTATTAAATAATTTTCTAAATGCATTTTAATGATATTTTCATAACAACAGTTTAATAAAATAGATTAAATACTATATATTAAAACACAGATGTAATAAGATGACGATGAAACATGATTTCTTTTTGACTAAACATATAAAAAAATATTTTCGATAATAATAATAATCGTTTTTTATGACTAAACACAAAAATATATCAAACATGTGATTTTTTTGTAGGAGGTTTTACAAAACCAACCCAAAAATTCAAGTCAAACACAAAACCAACCTCTCTTTTTTTAGTCATTACTATTCTCTCTTAAAAAACCTAAACTCTCCTCATGTTTCTAGCTATTTACCAAATTGCCATTATTATTAAATATGATATTCTTTTCGAAAATTATTAAAAACCTATTACACCCTAAACATTTCTCCCTATTTACCACAATGCCATTGACATCAATATTTGCAACCACCAAAAACCACCATTGATGAGCTCTTTAAGCTTGTGTTTATGAATTTTCAACCACTTATTTCACTTTCTAAACAAACAATACTTCATTTCCTCTCTATTTTCATCTAAACAATCCTCATAACTCTCATTTTTCATAAACACAAACTTCATAGTTTCGATTTTATTCACAAGTGAATCGTAAAGTATGCTCATATTTGGATTCTGGACGGTAGAAAAGCTTGGAAACAAGCTTTAAACCGGTGTCAAGGTAACTATTTACATGCTTTTAATCATATCTCTGATTTGTATCGCGAAAGTAGACTGTATTATATGTCTACACTTACGTGTAGACTTAAGATGCAATCTACTTGTCAACGCACAAGTTACTTTTGCAATTGACCAAAATTTTTTTTTTTTGTAATGTAGACCTACAAGTACGTCAACGTCTTTACCTTTGAAACCAAAAACAAAAAAAATTAGTAGACTTACTAAGAAATCTACATAAAAGAGGTTAGATTTGCATTTGACCAAAATTTTGACTTACCATAGTAGACTTTCTTGGAAGTCTACACTTTGTAGACTGCTAGGGAAGTCTACGGAAGGTCAGTTTTGCAATTGACTAAAACTTTGACTTCGTTGAATAGGTTTCTTTTGTATTTGACTAAAATATTTAGAAACTGACTAAAACTTACTTTACGTGTAGACTTCATATGCAGTCTACAAATCTTAGGAAAAAAGGTAGACTCCATATGAAGTCTACTATTTTATGTTGGTCAATTGCAAAACTAACTTGTCGGGTTATAGTGTAGACTTTTACTGCAGTCTACAGTTACGTAGACATCTTGTTTTGTCTACTAGTAGAAAGTCAACTTTGGTCAATTGCAAAATTAACATCTTTCAAACAAATTTAAAAATGTAGACTGCATAGTAAGTCTACATCTAAAAGTCAAACTCTGAACGAATTCTGGTCAATTGCAAAACTAACATTTTTAAAAATGTAGACTAAAAATAAGTCTACTCGTATAAAATCACATCTTTTTCAAATACAGAAAGTAACTCGTGAATTTGGCAATTGCAAAAACCAACCTAAATGTAGACCTAATTTGCAGTCTACAAAATGTAAACTGAATAAAACGTCCACCCGTCTGTAAACTGAATATGTAGTCTACCTAGAAAATCTATCAAAGGTGGATTTGTGTATTATTCATTAAGCTTTTTCAAAATATTCTTTTACGAAAGTGTGTGTTAGTTAATCATAAGGGTCTTGAATGATTTTCAGAAGTAATCTGTTATAATTAGGAAGTTATCAATTTTTTTGTTTGTCTATGTTGTTAGCTTAAAATTTGTCGACGTACTTGTAAGTCTATGATATAATTTTTGGTTTAACTGTATTGTTTGCTAATAATTGTAGATGTACTTGTAAGTCTATTTTATAATTTTATCAAACATGAAATTTTTGTTTGCTAATTATGTAAACCGTATTTTTTTTGCAGAAGATGGCTCAATTACTCGTTATATACAGAGAATGGGTGGTGAAAACTCTAGATGTGTTAGTGTTATGTGTCAAACTTATGAGTTGTCTTATTGCTATGGATGTTCTATTATGTATTAGTGTCTCATTGCTTTGAGTTGTCTTCTATTGGATTTGTAGGTCTTTAGTTTGTGTTGAACTTATAAACTATATTGTTGCTTTGGATGTTGTCTAATGTGATAAACTTATGTTTTATTTTCCTCTTTCAAGTAGACTTCTTTGTAAGTCTATAAGAAAGAAGACTAATAAATTTTATTTATAAATTAAAACTAGTTTACAAAACTAAACCAATAATTAGAAACTAAAGACAAACCACCACAATTTCCCCAACTTGGTTTACACCAAACCAAATCTTTAAAAAATTCTAAACTTAAAAAAATTGAAGACTCCAGCAGCTTCATCTTCTTCTTCCACCGTAAACTTCTTCAACAACTCAAGGTCTTCTTCCACTCTTCATGTTCCATCAACGAAGAATGGAGGTTAATCTACAGAAAAAAAAAACAAAAGAAGTCAGATTCAACAAAACAAATCAGAATAATATGGGAAAAAAACGACCATAACTAAACTAAGAGTATAGTACACAGAACTTGACAGTGATTATTGGGCACTACACATCTGATTTCAGTGACATTAATTAAGATTAGAAGCTATGAGTAAAGCATGAAACTCACATAGATTTTCTCAATTAAATTTCAAATCTTTTTAGTAATCAAAAAACACATTCTAACCACTCTTATAAATGATTCAACTTCAGAGAGTGAGGAGACAGAGAGGTGACCAGTAGTGATTATGACGAGACTGACGGTGGTGGTGGCGACTCTGTGAGGATGGATCTGAGATACTTTTGCTCTTTATAGAATCCATTACCTGCATCCAAGAAGTGATGTTAAATGCTTTATCTAGAAAAAAAAAACAGAAAGTGTGTCAAATTTTTTTAAAAGGGGAACTGAATTACTCGTGCGTATTCTCAAGATGTGCCACACTATCACCAGTCTCCACATCGGTGGCTAGAATAGAGCAATCAACTGAAGCTGTAACCATTCCTAAAACCCATTAAAAATACAATGTAAGAAACAAACTTTAAAGTTGTTCTAAGCTAAAGGAATGAACTTTTTTCATCATCAATGAACCAAACAGCTCTTCAAGATTCCATATGGACCCTAACATCAGACATCAACAATCTTTAACCCACAACAAAAAGAGACAAACTTTAGAGATCTTTTATACCTGGCATGTGAATACTTTGTGTTGTAATGGTATCTCTAAACAATAAAGAAACAGAGTACGAGCCTAAAGATTTACTTGACTCCTGCTNGCTCTTCAAGATTCCATATGGACCCTAACATCAGACATCAACAATCTTTAACCCACAACAAAAAGAGACAAACTTTAGAGATCTTTTATACCTGGCATGTGAATACTTTGTGTTGTAATGGTATCTCTAAACAATAAAGAAACAGAGTACGAGCCTAAAGATTTACTTGACTCCTGCTATTACCTTCAGCTAGACTTGATAGACGAGGAACTGCTTGTCCAAGACTAAAGATTGTGAGGAAGAGTTGCAGAAACCAAGCAAACCTAAACAGAGTAGCACAAGTCTATAAGGTGTCTACGAGGGAAGCTATCAAAACATCTAAAAACTAAGCCTTGTGAACCAGAAGTACGAAACAAGATAGAACCTACGACCAGAATAAGGAGTAAAACAATCTTAAGCTAACCCAATGCATCCAACTATATAATAAAAATCAGTGTTTCTCTATACAGAATCTAAGACAATGCATCCGAAAATATAATGAACAGTCAATGTTTCTCTAAACATAATCTGAAACCTAAAATAAACAATACACAAATCCAATTTTTAATAGATTTTTCTATGTAGACTGTATATTCAGTCTAAATTAATGTAGACCTATAAGACAGTCAACAAATTCGTAGTCTGCAGTAAAAGTCTACAAATCGTAGTCTGCAGTAAAATTCTGGGAGCAACCTCCAACAAAAAAAGCCAGAGAAATCAATAAAACACAACACATGCTTGTACACTACAAACATGTATTAACTCATAACACTTCATCAATTTTCGTCAACGACATATGCATTTCAATTTACAGCAAATAAATTGAACATATACAAACCCTAGAGCGAAAATTGAACACTTTAATCAAAACAATAAGAGATGCAGAGACTTTTTATAAACACATATAGAGAGAGAGAGAGAGAGAGAGAGAGAGAGAGAGAGAGAGGGAGGAGAGTAATGGTGATGACGAGGAGGAGATGAGGAGGAGACAAGGCGGAAAGTAATGGTGGAGATGAGGAGGAGACGAGGCGGAGAGTAATGGTGGTGACGAGGAGGAGATGAGGAGGAGACAAGGTGGAGATGGCTGAATAGTGGTGATGGTCGTGGTGGTGAATGGTGATTCCGAGAGGAAGGTGACTGGGTGTGAAAACGGAGCGAAGAAGGTTCGCCGGAAATCGCCCCCTAAACCGCCTCAGATCTAAACGGAGTGATTAGGATTCTTTTTACCAGAAAACCCTAAAAAGTATTTATATGCTGTGTAATTTTTTCGGTTAGGTTAAATTGGTTAATGTAGACTGAAATATACGTCTACATATAAGTAGACTTTACTGTAAGTCTACTATACCTTAAATATTGGCGCCAATATGGAAAATAGGCTCCAAAATTCATTTTCACTTCCCGCTTAGTTAATTTTAATTTTAAAATAATTTATTTTGGTAAACACAAATTAACGTAGACTGAAATAGACGTCTACATATAAGTAGACTTTACTGTAAATCTACTATACCCTAAATATTGGCGCCAATATGGAAATATAGGCTCCAAAATTCATTTTCACTTCCCGCTTAGTTGATTTTAATTTTAAAATAATTTATTTTGGTAAACACAAATTAACGTAGACTGTAATAGACGTCTACATATAAGTAGACTTAAGTGTAAGTCTACTATACCCTAAACCAGAAATCTCAAACCCTAAACCCCAAATCTCAAACCCTAAACGTTTGATTGATTATAAAAAAATCTTAGTCATTGTACCAAATATCATATATACAAAATATAAACTACTCAACATTAAAGATTCAATTTTGAATCATTAAAACAAAATAATTCTAAATCTAGAATCTAACCCTAAGAATCTAACTCTAAAAGACATAACATGTTAGAACCTTTGGTTGCTAAACCATTAACATTGTCTACCACATAGTTCCCAAATCAATATACATTCTTTTAAATTGTTCAATTATAAGAAAATTTAATTTATATACCTCATACTAACCTTTAAATTGATGATTTATTAAAAAATTTACCAAAATTTTTTTTTCTACATTTTTAAATTAAATTATTTGATTAAATTAAGATGTAGACTAAATAATAAGTCTACACTAGTCTACACGTAGTAGACGTAAATGTAAGTCTACCTAGTTGTAGACTTCTTTCTTAAAGTGTAGACCTACGAAGGACAAAATCGTAAAATATATTCCACGTTTTTTGTTTGTTCATAAGGGTTAAATAGTCGTTTTAACACCCATTTAAGTTGGGGTTGCAATTGATTGAATATGGGGTACACCTGTAGGGTTAAAATGAATATTTGGGTTGGTTTTGGCAATTCCCCCTTTTTTGTATGGCCAAACACATACAAATACCAATATAAAGACCAATCACGACAAAATCCTATTTTTGATTTTTTTAGTTAATTAAATTGTTTTAATATCATGTTTATCATCAAAATCGCTATGAAATTATTATGGTTCGTACGTCAAATAAATGATATCGAATTGTTATAGTTGAATATAATTAATTAAATAGTGAAACTATAAAAGATATAGTAAAATACTTAAAACAGATAAATTTTATTTTGTATTTTTATAATAAATATTTTATTTATTTGGTCAAAGAATTAATAAAATAATTAAGATAAGAAAAAAGATATTATGTTTTTTTGAAAAAAACTTAGTTATATTTTGTATTTTATTTTTAGTAATATAGATAAACAAAGGTTTTGTCGTTTTATTGTGGCCACATGTTGCATCAAATTCTCAAATATCATCCTTACCACAGATAAATTAGATATATAGTCAATTTTACATGCCTACGTTAGATATAGATTAATATTAGTTGAATCTAGAATTCAGAATATATGTTAGAAATTATAAATTAGTGTTGAACAAAAAATGAAAATACAATGAATCCCTCTAAAAATCAAGATCTCGGCCCACATAAAACCCAAATATTAATGGCTACAAAGTTTTCCTTACATTTTTTTTCTATCCCACGCCTGAACGCACATACCCCAATCACCAAAAAAATTCCCACACACCTTAAGAACATACCGACTTTGTCATCCACCTCCAAACCCTCACCAAAGCCTTCCCTTAGCCTCCCTCTTCCCTTCTCCTTCCTCTGCCACATGTGTTTCGCCACAGAAGAAGAAGCCGCCGCGGAATGCCGCAAATGGAAGTACCGTCTCCGCATGGAGCTGCCACTCAACTCCTTGAACAACAACAACAAATCTCCAGAATTTTTCAGAACTCTAACATCTCGAAGCATCTACCGGAATCGTCTTCTCCTTCACCGGAAAATGCCTCAATCTCCACAACAAATCCGCAAACTCATCCGAGAGAACGATCTGGAGGAAGCCGCTCTATACACCCACCACTCCGTCTACTCCAACTGCCATCCGACGATCTTCACTGTCAACGCCTTTGGTGGTCGTTTCACTGGTGCGTTATTAGGACGACTTCAAGGTTTATTATCTACTGTTTTCTCTAATCTCATTACTTAAACTCTGTAGAATTGCTTGTCTTAATCTATAAAGCAAACAGGATGTGGCCTTTTTTTTACATCAACTTAATACATGTGCTAAATATATTACCTCAATTTTTTGGCTGAATGGATCTTTGGACTTATTTTGTTGACATTGAAACTAAAATTATAGTACATTTTCACGGTGTTTGCAGGAGGAACTCGAGAACCTACAGCTCTCTCCATTGCAAATTTTAATTAAGGTAGAAATCTGACCTATGTTCTTGAACAGTTTTTTAGTTAGCCAAGAGTGACTTCGATTAGGCTTTGCATTCTAGTAATTACTTAAAAATAAATGGAGTTGGTGGACAAACATCATAATTTATTTTTAAATATATCATATATTATTGAAAACTTCTTGATATACAATATTTTGTAAACTAAAATGTTGTCATGTTTTGTCCCTACTTTAAGAATTTGAAGTCATGTAGTTGTAGTGACTCTTGATAGCGCGCCATATAGCTGTCCGTGAGAGAAAAATTGACTTGGAAAATACAAACCAACTCTGTTTAAGCTTTGACCTTGACTCTTATTGATAGTCATTGCATAACAAACTCTTATAGGGAACTGACGTCGTTTCAGCTTGAAAGGCCATTTGGCATCCGTTGGTATTAGACTTCTTCTAGGAATAAGAACTCTTTTTCCTACATAAGTTCCCGTAAGAATTTCTGCTTCAATAATCATGTTGCCTAAGTGAGTTATTATTAACCTTGTACCATTGCATAGTCCTTCCCGTTGATTTAGATTTCTTAGTAGCATAACTGGCACACTTATCTGTAGATCAAGTTTGTGATTTGGAATCCCTGAAAATTTCAACGTATTTAAAAAATCTGTGGGATATAGAACATGCTGATTGACACTTTTTCTTTGTCGTCACCAATACTATCAAAACTCAAATATTCCTTCTGCTCTCCGTCTATGCAAGATACTGTTTCGTTCCTTGGAGTTAGTATTGCTCTCTCGATGAGATAATTCTTATCTTTAAAATGTTCTTGGAAATCTTGATAAGTAGACTTTGCAATGCATTTAACGGGATCTCCATTATTTATCAAGAGCAGTTTGTTGTCTATTTCAACCATGCTGATTTCTTCATTTGAGATTTTGTATTCTGCTGGTGTAGGTGTTGTGCCGTCACCGATACCTAATAGCCATTTAGCAAAATCTTTCTCAGCTTTGTGTAACCTCATATTTTTTCTCAAGAGTTAATATAGAGCAGTAATTCCATAATTATGAACGGTTGATTGTTGCCATAACAGTTTGCTGCCTCGTGCCTTGTGGAATGACTGGCAGGATTTATCTAAAATCACCACCAAGGAGTACTGTTTTCCCTCCAAAGGGTTTTATTGCTGCAGCTGGATCTCCCACGGAGAGTATATCTCGCAAAGTCCTATCAAGAGCTTAAAAAAAAAAAAATCGATGGCACATAGGTGCTTCACCCCATATGATGAGGTCAGTTTTTTAAAGTAATTCAGAAAGCATGGTACCACGACTAATGTTGCACATACTGTCTTGATGCAGATCTATGGGAACCTTGAAACGTGAATGTGCTGTTCTACCATTAGGTAAAAGTATAGCTGCAATTCCAGATGATGCCACATGTAGTACAATTTTTCCTTGTGATCTTAATCTTGAGATGATTGTCTTATAAACATATGTTTTTCCTGTCCCTCCTGGTCCATTGAGAAAAAATAATTTTCCTTTCATACAGTCAATCGAATCAAGAACAGCTTCATATACTTTCTTCTGCTCCTCATTTAATGTTTGTATTAACCTACTATGCTCTTCTTCTTGTTCAAGCACATTGTAAGTCGTTTCATCTTTGAGCATTGAGTTTTTCATTTTCTTCAACAATTCACTGTCTGGCTTTGGCATGTCTTCAAAATCGGTTAGTGATTTATCATTTTGCGCTAGGATCCTCTCTATTTCTATAAGTGTATAGCTTTGTAGCTCTTCATCTGTGTATTGCTGGTCCTGAAAGTTGAATGTATGTCTCTGTTTATGGGCTATATCTTCAGCTAAGTGTCGCCAACAATGCTCCCATAGAATAAGAGGACTACTTAATTCGCAGTAAAGTAACAATGTCACAAAAAGTTCGCGAAGCTGAAAAGGTAATTCATATTGTGCTGCTTCATCCATAGCATCTTTCCATTCTGAATCACCATTCAATAATCCTCTTGCATTACATGCTTCTTTGAATGACTTGTGTTTGACATTGTCCACTGTTTTTATATCATCAAAGCTTGTTAGACCTTTGAGTATATTTAGCAACATTCTCAAATAATATATATCTCCTGCTGTTGGATGAATGTTTGCTATTCTTCCTATGCTGAATCCTTGTTTCCTTGGTGACCACGTTTTTGCATCTGAATCCCACACAAATTTTGTTGGGAACTGGCAATATGTAAGTTCTCTTGCTTCAGGACATCGTTAGCACATCTCAAAATATTCGGTAAGCATTGTTTTCTCAATTCCATATTGTGAGATAATGGATTTGAGATTGCTGGCTTCAGGGTAAACAATTCTCTGTTGATTTTCCAGGTGTCTGGTAATCTTGTTACTGCAGGTTTCCTTTCATATATATCAAAGGCAAAAATGCGCCAAGCAGCTTCACATGCAGAGAGGTAACAGCATTCCATATACTTAGCTATCTCATTGATCTTTTCTTTTGATTCACTTTCTTCTATTTTCTGTTCCCCCACTTGTTTCTTTTCGATTGTCGTTGTTGCCATGTCGACTCCTTTTGTGATATACTTGAACAGATACTTAATGGCTGATGATCTATTGCATTATTCAACGTTGATATGAGCTTTGTATTTTTTAAGAAGTAGGAGATTGTGAGGCACAACATAGCTATTATCAAGCTTTGCGTCTCCTTTCATGATAAATTTTGTATCATCATATATCCTACGGTAAGTAATGTAGCCAGCTTCATTGATGCTTGTGGTTTCATTGTAGGGTCGTGGAAACTTATTTGTGCATTTGTTATCAGCCATACACTTTGGTCCACATGGTCCATGCATCATTAGTTGTTCAACTAACAGAAAGCCTTCCGGATCTGTCTCTTTATCTGATAACTCGGAGGTAATGAAATTATCAATATCTTCCGCAGCTGGATTTTGCTTTGTTTCTTGTAGCCACAAAAGTATATGTGCATGAGGAAGACCACGTTTTTGAAACTTGATCGAGTGAACAACTGTTTTTAGAGAAAACATAACACATTACTTATATTTTTTGGTGACTAAATAAATATTAAAAATGAATATTAATTTTGTTATTACTTGCTGTAATAGGGTCGAAGAAGACACCATCTTGCAAGTCTTTGAGAAGTTCTTGTAACTTCATCTTAAATACACGGCACTCAATATCTGGTCTATCGTTTGCATTCTCGTTTTTTGCTTCTCTTATATGATCATTCACTTCTTCCCACTTTGGATTTGCAGTTATGGTAATGAAGAGATCTGGATTTCCACCATTTGCATATTGCCATTGCATCTCGATAGTTCTCTACCATGTATCACGGTCCGCCTGTGAACGAAGATGGCAAAATAATTCTCGTACCCATATTTTTTGAACTTGTATTCCCTTGTACAATTGCATCACACACGTTGTTATACAAATCTGCTCTTAGTTTTTTTCTGATTGAGCATGTAAAAGGTCATACGTTCTTGATCGATAGCATTATATGCATCGACTATGTATTGGTGGACAAGCCGCCCTGAACGAACTATTGTTCCTAGAAGTGTCAATCTGGTATGTATTTTATATGCATAATACTCTCTCATTGTAACGCACGACCTATTTGTAGCATATCCTTTTTGAACTATATGAAATAGTTTTCTCAATGTAGCCTTGTTCACCATATGGAAACAACAAAGGATATTGTGGTGACATATAGGACGGATGTAAATAACTTATCCTTTGTGGTTTATCCATCCTAGGATGCACTATTTTATCTCTATCAGAGTTTGGAATAGACATGTCACCCACAATAAGTCCTGCAATTTCGTCTCCTTGTGGAAGGTCAAATTGTCTTCCACGTTCTTTAATTTTGAGAATCCTAATTGAATATTCTTCACTTGCTCCTGACTCATATCGATCTCTAGCCATTCTAACCACTTTAGTAACTCGTTATTGTCATCAAGCATCTTAATCAACCCTCTCACAATACTTTCATCAAGGTCGTTTTTTTTTTCCTTTTGATAACGCATTGAAACGGTTTTGAAGTTCGTGAGCAGTATCATATATGTATAGCTGTGCAAAACGGGGTATATCTCCTTCGGCCGGTAGTAAAGATCCCATTCTGTGGTAGTTTTGACCATGCATACGAAAAGTGAATGGACCATTTTCTGAATTGATATCGTTATCGATTTTTCCTCCCATAGATGTAAAAGCAAGCATTGAATTATATGCTCGTTTCGAAACGATGGAGACTGTGATATTAACCTATCTAAAAAAGCTGGAGGTTCACGGGATTGTTGTAGGATAACTCGTCCCTGTTGACAGCAGATTGAAAATCTCAGTTCTTTCCCTGTTTTTTTCAGACTTTCTGATTTCCACACCAAAGCTTTGCAGTGAGAACATGTGACTAATTCATTGGCTTTTTCTTTAGTATTTCCTAAAAGAAAAAAATGCAAGAGTCAATTCAATATAAATGTACGGATTCATATAATAGATATATTATATTAATATACTTTCTAATAATATGTACCATTATTGTTTGCCGTTTGTATTCTTCTTAGACATCTGCGTCTTTTTTCTACGACACATTTATCTTGATTATCAGTAGTTTCTCGATCAGATGTATGGACCTGAGAATTATCTTGAGATTCCTTATTTTCTCTAAGATTATCTTGCAAGATTTCAGTGTTTAAATGTGAAGCGCTTGAATGCTTGCTAGTTTTAGCTATCTTTGATCTCCGGTTATAAATCCTAGAAGATTGTTGAAAGTACAAAATAATTAGCAGAAGTTAATTATATTGTCAGATAATTTTTTTTTTAAATAGGATAGACTAACACAATCGTTACCATATTCTAAGATGAGTCGTTGTAATCTGAGGACCCTATATTTTGTAAAGTTGTGTTAGACAATAATAATTCACATCGAAAATGTAGAATTTGAACTTTAAGTCTTACAATATTGTTTAGGTTGTCGATCCATGTTTGAAGTGTGGATGATATTAGCCGTATATGAGGTTCATCCATAAGCAACTTCTCTATCATAGCAATCTGTTCATCATTCATAATAGAACGTTTTCTTTTATTAGCTTGTGCTTCACTTTTCCCTTGTGTGTTATTCATGTTTGAATGCCTTGATTGAGTTTCGTACGTTTGATATATACTGATTACAATTTCCTTATATTTATAGGTAACGATGCTTTTTTTTCTTGAGAAAAGGTACGAAGTGGAAAATTTCCGCTTAGATGCCAAAGAAGCATGTTTACTATTCCCAACAAATATGAGTTTCTTTCTTAGACTTTGTTGATTCGGTATATATATATTTTTTTTGAGTTAATTGGCTTAAAACCTATAGAAAACATGGAAATTAGGTATATACCCAAAACAGTAAAATATTAGGTTGCACAATGTTCCAGACGATGATAAATGACTTTCCTGTCCTTCTTGTAAGCTATTTCCGTTTTAACTTTTAGGCATGTAGACTTATAGGTGTGCAGTAATCGAATTTGATTTAAAATATAATTTATAGATAATTTTATATTTATTTTGGAGAGAGAGAAAAATCATGTAAAAAATGGCGGAGCTTTTGATATCTCTTCCTCAACCTCTTTTTCCATATCTCCACCTCCATCACATTTTTAACCAATAAAATCTCCCTGCAATCGCAAGAAATTCTTTCTGTGTTCAGTTCTAGGAGAAACTTGTCTCTTTTTTCTTCTAATAACGGTGGCACAGTAAACCTAAGGTTTATGATCCCTTCGTTACTGTTGTAGGTTTATTTATCGTGAAGAGTGAGATAGACAGACATCACATTCGTGCATTTCTCCCCGTTATAACCAATAATTTTGTCCAAAGGTATTCAGAAAAACCTAGACCAATGATTATTAAATTTATCATTCAATTCAAAAACATGTTGTTAACTGGATAAAACAAGCAAAGCTCAGCTAAAAATAATTTTATCTTGCAATAAGAAAAATTATACGCTTAACAGACTCAGTATCATCAAAGCTTGTTTTAACTTAAGTTGTGGACAACTAATTTTATATTTGCATTGCTAACACATTAATTACCTTATATGAAATATAATAGTAGCATATGAATATAAAACTAGTTAGATGACCTTTGTATAAGATATGATAGTTACATGGTAGTTCAGTGAGGTTTAACGTTCACATTAGAAAAATATCATTTGCAAATTATATTAAACATATGACTAAAGGCAAATGCTATACTACATGGTGGTGTACAGCCGGCTAAAAAAATTATGTGTCTTTTTAAAAGATAATATTATCTTAACCAAAAAAAAATTAAAATACTTGAAAATATAATTAACTGGATAAAACATGCAACTTTTAGCTAAAAAAAGTATTAGCTCGCAATAAAAAAGATTAGACATCTAACAATGACTTAGTATCACCAAAGATTATTTTAACTTATGATGTAAACATTACATATTGTTAAAATATTTGTTATTAAATATTAGAAATGTTAGCAGTGTAACATGAATTTGGCAAACATCATATAAACGATTTGATCGTGATAAGTTATTTATTAAGCGACGTATATATATGAGACTTGCTATTAATCTTAAATAAAATTTTGCATTATACACATATTCAAGATTAACAGCAAGGAGGTAAGTAAGTTTTTTATATGTTATTAAATAAGTTAGCCATTCAACAACGAATCTCAAAATCTAAAATTCAATGAAACATGTAGAAATTATTATTAGATTTGTTAATAGGTTGAGATACATGCTCATAACAACTTCCTACATCCTTGCCATATTCCCTCACAACAACCACAGCATATTCTGAAATATACACCATTGTTTCTCACAACCTCAGTTCTTGCTTAACAGTTGATGGTTCATACATCAATATGACATTCTCCATCTTTACGTCTTTCCTCCTCCCAGACAAAACAATTTGAGATATTCAGTCGCCTCATATAGTGCATCTAACTATATATATAGCGGTGTATGGTTAGAGTTAAAAATAGTAGAGTAGGTACTGGTTACATCAAAATTTTGAACCGAAGAACGAAACCGGATTAAACCGGAGACAAGCAGTAGAAACCCTAGAGAGGGTGGCTTTGATCGTCCCCAAACCGCCGCCGCCACTCTCGCCGGTAACTGCTGCCGCCACTCTCGCCGACGTTGGGGAGCGCGACCCATAGAAGCCTCGCTGTATATTTCGACGGGCCAAGCGATATCCACCGGCCAATCTTAGCTCGCCATGTTTCCCTCCATGCCGATCTATACCCGAAGCTGTTCATGGAGACCTCCACCATATCCGCTCTGCTCAAAACAGATCTAGGAAGAAACTACCGCTTCGATCTCACCGTCCTCTAGCAAAACCATGAAGAAGAGAAACCCAGATTCGTGCTAGCTGTCGAAGCTTTAGCGTTTTGACGCAGTTCCGCCGGCTCCATACCTCACACAGCCGAAGAAGGAGAGTGGGCTTCGGAATCAAACATGCACTCAAAAACCTCTTTTGCACCGGCCGGAGAAGGAGAGTGGGTTGGACATCGTTTCTTTTCATTATAGGTGTTAACAACAGAATAATGGTTTGAGATCTGAAAATGGCGATGTAGTGGAAGAGAGAAGGACTGGAAGTTTTCTCAGTTGCAAATGGGGTTGGAAGAGAGAAGATGGAGAAGAATTTAGTAATTAAAAAAAAAAAAAACTAATTAGAGGAAGCAAGAGAGAAGTTCGATGTGATGTAGTTTCCCGACTGAAATAAAATTTTGGTAAGATTTCACCTATTGTTTGTTTAAGATTAATGTAGGGGCAGCAGAGTCATAAAAAAAGTCCAACAGTAACTTAACAGTGCTTATTGGTATTTCCCTAATTATGTAAAAGTTCTTTGGTAGGAGATGCAAATTCTCTTTTTTTTTTGCATTAGAAAGCACATCTATACTATTATTTGCGAAGTGATTTTTCGCGACGAAGTTCTCACGTTGAAAGTTAGAGCGGTTAATATCTATTTTACCCTTAATGAATTTTTTATATATAACTAATTTGATAATTAAAAACGAAATTTAAAAAATAAAATTAGATTAGTATGTTATTATCTTAGATAACCGAGAATCATTAATATAATAAATTTATAAAAAAAAAATCAAAACTAAGAAAAACGAATTTCAATGATTTTAGATTTATCTTTATCTAAAACTCTTTTATATTGGGTTATAAAGTCTATATTAACCTTGAAAAATAATTATATTGGTTAATATATAATTAATTATAAATTAAAAACGAATTTTATTTATTTGATAATTATCCTTATTAATTTTTTTATATTATGTGATAAAGTCTTTATCAACTTTGAAAAATAATTATATTTATTAATATATAATTAATTTTACCCTTAATGAATTTTTTATATATAATTAATTTTATAATTGAAAACGAATTTAAAAAAATAAAATTAGATTAGTATGTTAATATCTTAGATAACTAAGAATAATTAATATAATAAATTTATTTTTAAAAAATCAAATTTAAGAAAAACAAATTTCAATGATTTTAACTTTATATTTATCTAAACCTCTTTTATACCCTTAATGAATAAATTATATGAATTAATTAAATATAAAAACGAATTTAAATTTATTTAATTAGATAATTTATTTTAAATAATAACAATAAGAGTTATCCAAAATCTAAAAATATATTTTATTTTTAAAAGATAATTCCTATATATATTGTATCGTTATCTAAAAACTATCTTTTGATAAAATATTTAAAAATCTATCTATACTATTATTTGCAAAGTGATTTTTCGCGACGAAGTTATCACGTTAAAAGTTAGAGCGGTTAATATCTATTTTACCCTTAATAAATTTTTTATATATAACTAATTTGATAATTAAAAACGAAATTTAAAAAATAAAATTAGGTTAGTATGTTATTATCTTAGATAACCGAGAATCATTAATATAATAAATTTATAAAAAAAAATCAAAACTAAGAAAAACGAATTTCAATGATTTTAGATTTATCTTTATCTAAAACTCTTTTATATTGGGTTATAAAGTCTATATTAACCTTGAAAAATAGTTATATTGGTTAATATATAATTAATTATAAATTAAAAACGAATTTTATTTATTTGATAATTATCCTTATTAATTTTTTTATATTATGTGATAAAGTCTTTATCAACTTTGAAAAATAATTATATTTATTAATATATAATTAATTTTACCCTTAATGAATTTTTTATATATAATTAATTTTATAATTGAAAACGAAATTTAAAAAAATAAAATTAGATTAGTATGTTATTATCTTAGATAACTAAGAATAATTAATATAATAAATTTATTTTAAAAAAATCAAATTTAAGAAAAACAAATTTCAATGATTTTAACTTTATATTTATCTAAACCTCTTTTATACCCTTAATGAATAAATTATATGAATTAATTAAATATAAAAACGAATTTAAATTTATTTAATTAGATAATTTATTTTAAATAATAACAATAAGAGTTATCCAAAATCTAAAAATATATTTTATTTTTAAAAGATAATTCCTATATATATTGTATCGTTATCTAAAAACTATCTTTTGATAAAATATTTAAAAATCTATCTATACTATTATTTGCGAAGTGATTTTTCGCAACGGAACGCCCACGTTAAAAGTTGGAGCTGTTAATATCGTTTATACTCTTAATGAATAAATTATATGAATTAATTAAATATAAAAAAGAATTTAAATTTATTTAATTAGATAAGTTATTTAAATAATAACAATAAGAGTTATCCAAAATCTAAAAATATATTTTATTTTTAAAAGATAATTCCTATATATATTGTATTGTTATCCAAAAACTATCTTTTGATAAAATATTTAAAAATTCAAAAGCAGAAAACAAATAATTACATATTAATTAATTAAAATTCTTAATTTATATAATTGAAAAGACAATATTGAATAATTTTTAAGCTAAATAAAAAAATTCAAAATGAAAACATAAATAATAATTTATGCTTCTAATTTTTTTATTATTTATATATTTACTAACAAATAATTATAAAAGGCTTAAGCCCGCATGGCGGGCAAAACACCTAGTTTACTTTTAAACAATGATTATTCGCGTTGACTCTGCCATCTACTTTTCCAACTCCAACTATGTCCGGGAAAGGTAAATATATATACATTCTTAAGCGTTTTTGACCCAAAAAAAATATATATACATTCTTAAGCGTAGAAATTTATTATTTGGTTTCAATTCAAACCGAAATATTTAGTAAAAAGGGAATAAGATAAATATACTTATATTTTCTTTTTCAATATGTATATGTTAGTAATATATTGGCTTAATAGTTATTATGTGTTTACGTTTTATACTTTTAAGAAATAAATTAAGGGAAAAAAAGAAATAAATTGAGGGAATAACCTAAGTTTTAATTACAGCTCTTAGAGTACGCACCTCTCCCGCCTCGTTATTTTGGGCAAATATATATAGGCAATCAAAAGTTCAGAAGTGTTCATATATACTGATATTCATTTTTTTAATTCAGTCAAGTTGCTTACGTGTGGTTTAATTTCCTAGCTGTTACTTCAGACTCTTTTAATTTGCAAAAAGAAATTTTGAATGTAACCAAGCTAACTAATCTTTTAGCAAAAAGGAAAACAAACTAACTAATTTAATTTGAGATAAGACCAAACTTGTTATACGTAAACATGTCGAGATTACTGATTTCGACTATATAACAGAAAATGGACCAAAAATCACAGATTAGTAAGAAATATAACATGCAAATGAAAATATTAATGTGAATAGAATTATATTTTAAAATCCTTAAATGAAGCATGTTTCTTAAATATGAAAACAATTAATTTAAATAATTATTAAAATAAAAACTAACATTAAAAACTTAAAAAAATCAATCCTACATATGTTTTTTCTGAATATTCTCGCTTGCTTCTTTTTTATTCTCTTCTTCACGTTCTTTGCGTTTATTTCCCAAATTGCTATCCACCGGAGTTGACTATATAGAAAAGGCAAAAATAAAGAATTAAGTTAAGTATGATAATACAATATAATAAATCTATCAAACATATTTAGTCTAGTTACCTTTATGTGTTTATGAATTTTTGAAACTGTGAAAGTTTGATTTGAAGATTGAAAATCTTTTTCTTTAATTTTTATATCAAACAAATATGTTTCCCCCACAATTGACTGCACGCTTTTGGGAATATCTTTCGATCCTTGTTCAGTTGAGTTTCTTTTGATCTGTCAAAAAAGATTATTAGATAAAAAGTAATGACAACACAAATATTATATCCAGGTAAAATTATATTTACAACATAAAAAACTTACTTCTTCAGCAGTTGCTCCAGTTATTGATGAAACATCTTCATCAAATATAACAAAAGTTGCAGAATCATCTCCATCATCCACTATTACTTCAATTCTGAAACTGAGAAAATTTTATCTAATTTTAAAATTTAAATATAAATATAAATAAATATATATATATATATATATGTATATAAATATATATATGTATATAATGTTTATCAATTAATCTAAAATATATAAATTAGTGCATAATACCTCAAAACTCCAACAGACTGTGATTTAGCACATTTTTGACAATAAAGTGATAATTCAGATTTTCTCAATTTTGTTGAGCATCTTGAACATGATATATAGTTCCAACCATTATGTGAGACAATATTAGTAATGGTTGCCGTACACAAGAATGTCTTTTTCTGCGGTTTATAAATTTATAAAGATTAGGAATATTCATATGGTGAAGATATTATTTATTTAATATAATTATGTTACCTGAGGGATATGAGATGCAATGAAATCCCAAATATCATTAATAGAATGCCGAACTTCAGAAATCTCATTATTCATTGAAGGAATTTCAACCTTTTCGTCTAGATTAACCAAACAGCCACCATCATAGCTGAAACTAATAGAAAAATATAAAATTGAGTTAGTAAATTCTAATAAAATAAATATACAATAATTTTAAATAGTACCTCGTTCGAAAGTCAGTAACAGAATTGAAATCATAATTCAAATAGAATTTAGTGCCAGAAGATGCCGACAAACATATTACACCTTCATATGTCTTGACCAAAACACTTGTCATGATGAGAACAATATTATTACTTTCCACAGCGTGATATTTATCTTCAAATAGTTCTGCTTGCTCAGCCCATAGTGTTGCTTGTATTTCAAGTCCACTGTTCACGAAAAATATTTGTAAAAGAGAAATAAAAAATTTTAAAACTAAATTACTTAATAGAATAGGAATTGCAATATACCTTTCTAACAATAAAGTTAAAATAACTCTACGGAGGAGAGGTTTAGTCCGACTCCGAACATCCGTTTTCTCCATATTTTTTATATATCCAATCACATCTGTAACAAAATCATGTTATAATGTTACTAGGTGTTGTGCCTGCATATGCGGACAAAATTTTCTTACGAATATTTCTTATTTATTATTTTATTAATTTTAAAATAATATTATAAGTTATTTTTTATAGTTTTGAAAAACCTAAATCAAACACTAAAATATTTTTATATGAATTTTCATCAAAATCCATATGCTTATTATAGTGTTAAAAAATATCCACATAATAAAATATTTTGAAAATATATTTATATGTTTTCTTAATATTTAATTTTAAATTGTTTTATAACTAAATTTTTATTTTTCATAATAAAAAATATTATTTCTAGATAATTGTATAATATTCTCTAAGATATCTTATGTTTTAAATATGCATGAATGTGGATAATTATCCTATTAATTTATAATAAATTAACTAATATAATAACATATAAATTTCTATCACTAACGAAAAATTCCCTTTTAACTAATTTATATATAAATATATAAATTTCATTAAAGGTATCATTAACTTGAATCGTTCCAATTTTTAATATCTAATATTTAATTATATAATTAAAAGTATCTTTATACAAATGTTTTTGTTTGATTAATATTTAACTAAAATCGACTTTTAAATTTTAATTTTTAATTTTATAATAGAATAATATTATTTTCAAAAGCCAAAATCAATTATATATAAAATCTATACTATTATTTTCGAAGTGATTTTTCCCAACGGAGCTCTCACGTTAAAAGTTGGAATGGTTAATATCGATTATACCCTTAATGAAACTTTTATATATAACTAATTTTATAATTAAAAACGATATTTAAAAATAAATTTAGATTAGTATGTTATTATCTTAGATAACTTAGAATAATTAATATAATAAGTTTATAAAAAATCAAAAATAAGATAATTCTTATATATGTTATTATCATCTGAATATAATATTGTAACAACAAAATAATGCTTATATATCTTCATTTTTTGCAACGAAGCTCTCACGTTAAAAGTTGGAGTGGTTAATATCGATTATACCATTAATAAAACTTATATATATAACTAATTTTATAGTTAAAAACGGTATTTAAAAAATAAAATTAGATTATTATGTTATTATCTTAGATAACTTAGAATAATTAATATAATAAGTTTATAAAAAATCAAAAATAAGATAATTCTTATATATGTTATTATCATCTGAATATAATATTGTAACAACATGATAATGCTTATATATCTTAATTTTATATATAACTGATTTTGGATTTTGAAAATAATATCATTCTATTATAAAATATAAAAATTAAAATTAAAAAATTAAAATTTAAAAGTTGATTTTAATTAAATATTAATCAAACAAAAACATTTGTATAAAGATACTATTAATTATATAATTAAATATTAGATATTAAAAATTGGACCGGTTCAAGTTAATTATACCTTTAATGAAATTTATATATTTATATATAAATTGGTTAAAAGCGAATTTTATGTTAGTGATAGAAATTTATATGTTATTATATTAGTTAATATATTATAAATTAATAGGATAATTATCCACATTGATGCATATTTTAAACATAAGATCTTAGAGAATATTATACAGTTATCAAGAAATAATATTTTTATTATGAAAAATAAAAATTTAGTTATAAAAAAATTTAAAATTAAATATTAAGAAAAATATAAATATATTTTCAAAATATTTTATTATGTGGATGTTTTTCAACACTATAATAAGCATATGGATTTTGATGAAAATTCATATAAAAATATTTTAATGTTTGATTTAGGTTTTTTAAAACTATAAAGAATAACTTATAATATTATTTTAAAATTAATAAAATAATAAATAATAAATATTCGTAAGAAGATTATGCCCGCATATATAAGCATGATCATGTTGTTACAATATTATATTCAGATGATAATAAAATATATAAGAATTATCTTATTTTTGATTTTTTATAAACTTATTATATTAATTATTCTAAGTTATCTAAGATAATAACATACTAAACTAATTTTATTTTTTTAAATTTCGTTTTTAATTATAAAATTAAGTATATATAAAAGTTTCATTAAGGGTATAATCGATATTAACCACTCCAACTTTTAACGTGAGAGCTCCGTTGCGAAAAATCACTTCGCAAATAATAGTATAGATTTCAAGAAAAATTAATAATAAATACCCAAGCAAAATCATCTTATATAAATATGAATCTTACCATATAAATCATATGTTGAATCTATCCGTTGAGCTAAATCTTCATAATTTCGAAATCGAAGTTTTTCAGGCGGTATCTGAGGTAATTGTTGAACCACACATGCAACTGATGTTCTCTCAGTCAATCTTAATTGAAATTGATGATCTGAGACTTTATAGTTTTTATTGCCATCTTGTATATTAAAATTGCATATTTCAATAATGGCTCCTTCGGGTAATCTATCTTCAAACTTTTAAATAAGAGAATGATGCACCCAACCTTGAATAGTATTTTCCTATATAATAAACAAAATACATCTTATAATAAAACTATATAAGTTTTTTTTTTAAAATAAAAATAAAAATATCTACCTTCTCATCGAGTAAGAGAAAATTCATTCCTATAAGTTCATTATGCTTAATTCAATTTCTTGCTTCCCACTTTCTAGTAAGACACACAATAGTACGACGGTAAGGACGTTTTTTATTTAACTGATTTAGAGTTAAATAACTTTCTGAAGTCATTGTTTCTTGATAATTTCTGGTAACAAATTAAATAACAATTTCGGATAGAAAATAATAAATAGGACAAACAAACACACATAAGCAATCATAATAGCAATATTAACTTAAGCGTACAACCACATAACTAACTATAGATTGCATATAAACGCCTAATCATTATTGTACTTACGTAGGTAGCATGACAATCTATATAATAATAGTACACTTTTGAAGCTCCTCAGCGTGTCTATGTCAGCAAGTTTGCGGGCCCCGCACGTGTTATTAGGGAAAACAAAAACGTATAAGATTTTGTAAGATTGAATGTTACCGATGAGTGATGAAATGGCCCAGTGGTGTAAGTTGGTGACAAGAAGTTGGTACTGCGAGTGTGCAGGTTCAAAACGTAGTGCTTGCATGTAATTTTTTTTTTTAATTTGGGCTGGTTGTTGGGATACAAAATGGTTTAAGGATTTGAAACTTTATGAGACCATCTTAGATACTTTTATAAGAAAGGTTATCATGTTCTAACCTCCAATATCATTTCAATTCAGTTATAATCATCAAATAAAATAAAAACATATTTTTTCAATAATAAATATTTACCCCGAACCATTCAGATCGGCCATAAATCTCATATACATCACAATTAAAAATATATATATTTATACAACATAATTTCAGAAAGAAAATTACACTAATAAAAATATGTCATTTTTTGTCTTGTCTCCATTAAATTATTTTTTTACATGAAAGCACTAATAACAGTAATGCTCGATAAAATCACTAATAAAGGGAATGCTCGATAAAATCGCTACGAAGATAAAATATGAAAATATCAACCCATATAAATTCGATGTTTATTCTTTTATCAGACTAATCAAGTTGTGTGACTTCTAATGTTTCATTCATCACCATTATAAGTCAGATAAACAAATTTTAAAAATAAACAGCAAAGTTTCATACACAAAACTACACAACAGATCAACAACGTATCCAATCCATGCGCTTGCGTGGAGACTATGCATCTAGTAATGATAAAAGAAGTCAACAGCATAAACGCCAAATCATTATGATAAAAGAAATCAACAGCATATAAACGCCTAATCATTATGATAAAAGAAGCCAACAGCATATGAACGCCTAATCATTATTGTACTTACGTAGGTAGCATGAAAATAATGAAGTCAACATCAGTTTATAAAAAGAAAAGAACATGCGACTAAGAACATGCGATGATTAGGATATATAATCTTACCTTATATGAGAGGTGACCAAATTATCTTTGGTGTCTGGTGATCAAATATGAGGGTTGACAAAATATGAAAGAGCTTAGTTCTGTATATATAGATTTGAATAATCATAGTCCCTCTTGGGTTTTGATTTTTTAATAATGATAATTACTATTTTTTTTCTTTGTTTTTTTTTAGATTTAATATTTTAAAAGGAAAATTACAATTTTTTAAACAATTATCTTTTTTTTAATATTTGAGATAAGGAAAATCAGTGTTTAATTTAAAAGGATAATAACTATTAATTACTTATGACCTTTTTAAAAAATCCTTTTTATTTGGCATTTTTTTGGTTTATGACCTTTTAAATTAGGCTTTGAATTAAGTAAAATTAGCACAAATTTTTTTTCGTTATTAGGTTTTTATTTTAGAAAAGACAATTACATTTTTTTTTAATATTTGAGAGAAGTAAAATCAGTGTTAAATATTGTACTATTTTATTTTTGTATATATGATTTGCTTAAAACGATATAGAGAAAATATATTGTAATTTGAAATTATTATTTATACGTTTAAAATTGTTTAAAGGATAATTGCTATTTTTTTTAATTTTGTTTTCTTTATTATTTGATAGAAGAAAAATCAGTTTTAAATTTAAAAGAATAATTACTTTTTTTCTTTGAAATTTTAGGTTTAATATTTTAAAAGGATAACTAGATTTTGACCCGCCCTTATAGAGGGCGGGACAACCGTTTTTGCTTTAAATTATTGCCCTTGTTAGATTATTCACAAGTATGTAAAGGCACGAGTATCCGGGTTCAGATAGATGGTCAATAAGAATTATGGTTTAATCCGACATATATAGATTAAATTCTTTCCGTAAATTCCGTACACGTAAGTAGTTGTGATTTGCGAATTTTATAAATCTATGCCCGCTAGGATGTAATATGTCGCTGAAATGTTGCGGTCCAAGTTAAACGGTATAACTGAAGATCCTCGGTTTCCCAAGTTTATGTTTGTGCTTATTTTGTAAGATCATTGAAGGTTGGTGTTGTTTACTAAAACTACAGTAACTTAATGTTGGCGGGTTGGCTGGTTTAGGGTTTTTAGTGGTTTTTAATTAGTGAATATTTCTTCATACTCATAACGGATCA